>CAIGRN010195423.1:0-10425 GCA_903798345.1 Fraxinus anomala | reverse complement strand
AAAAAAAAAAAAAAAAAAAAACCTTTGCCACCTCATTAGCTCATTGGTAGAGCAGTCAGTTGAATATTAAAATGAATAAGCCTTTTTTTCAATAAAGCAAGAAACTGAAAGAATCTAAAATAAAGCAAACTTCTAATGAGCTAGAACTTTATCGAATTATCAAAACTAGTCTAATCTAATTAAAATAAGCATACTTGAATAAAACTCTATTTTAACATCCTAAATATACTTTATTTCTATCTTTATTGTATCTCCATCAGTCAGATATTTGAGTCTTCCTTCTGCAACATAATCAAGACTTTCTCATGCATTCCATTTTGTTCTTGTAGCTACCTGTGCTACTACTAATTTCACATGCCTTTTTAGCAGTTTCATGAAAATTCTACTGAGGGATATTTGCATTATGGAGCTGCTTTTTGCTTCTTATGAAGCTTTGAAGATTTGTAACACTTTCTCAATTTTAATTAGTATGATTGGCTGTTTCTAGAAGAAAAGGATGCAAAATTGTGTGCGCTTGCAATATAGAATTTGACTTTCCGGAATCCTTAAGTTTCTCTTAAATATCTACCATATGCAATTTTTGGTACATGAATGTTTTAATTTCGTTTCCACTGGTGATATAAAGTATAGCCCTCGTATTCAGAAGAGCAAATTTAATCGATGAAGGATCTGCTTGAAATTTTTTGAAGATTTTATGGAATAAAAGGAAAATTTTAAACTCCCTTTAACTTCTTTTAACGAATTCCTCTTTGAGTTCATATAAATGTTCTTTCAGGAAATTTTAGGATATGATTTTATTATTTACTTTATTGAGATAAACGATTACCCTGTTTATCTCCAAATGCTGAATAAGAAAAGGTTGACAAAGATCTTATGAACTGTGAAGAACTTTTCTAGCAAATTGCAGCTTTTCTAATTGGATGACTTGTTTTCTTTAAAATTGAATTTGCTTCCAGAGTGATATGCTTACTCTTGCAGCATGCCTACTTATCAGGTCATCCCTGGGGAGGTTGTCCAGGCTTTCTTTTTAGCTTGTAAGAGTGGTAATTTTGACTTGGCAGACAAGGAAGCGAGTAATTTGATAGCCGAAGGATATCCAGTTTCTCAGATGCTTTCTCAGGTCTCATTGTTACTGCATTATTACCAATTTTGTTAATTATGGTTAGTGCTAAATGCTAATTTAGATGCTTTTTTTCAGCTGTATGACGTGGTTGTTGAGGCGGATAATATATCAGATGAGCAGAAAGCAAGAATATGCAAGAAATTTGCTGAAGCAGATAAGGTAGCTATTCTCAAATATTTTCCCTTAGTGCAGGCACTTTGCATCTTTATCTGTTGCTTTCTGGGTTGTATTTATTTATTTTTATGCTACTTTACGGTGATTCAAGATTTGAAATCTATGAGCTCTTTATCAAGTTATTGGATGTTCCGTTGTGTTTCTGGAGTCTGAGTTGAGACTTACATGTAAATATATACTAGCTAGCTCTCAAAGTGTTTCCAATTATCATCTAATACAGCCTCATTATTTTAAAATAGGTCCTGAACAGGATGAGCCGATAAATTTCTCTAGAATTTTTGTTCTTAAATGTGGAAAATTCACGTCATTTCATCCTTTTCTTGGCGTGTTCCAGAAGAAGTTACAGTAAAACTTTATTATTTATGCTTCTGTGGTATTTGCAGTGTCTTATAGATGGAGCGGATGAGTATTTGCAGCTGTTGGATGTGGCAAGCAATACGATGCGTGCACTTTGCAACATGCCACAAGATTTTTCCTCGGGGTGATGGGTAGATGTGGCTGTTCATGTGGAAAGCAAACCTTTCTTTTTTCTTTTGTTTTTTTATTTTCGATACTTGTCCATACTCTCAAGTGCTTGGCATTTGTTGTTTCTTGTTTAAGATGGATCTGTTGTATGCTTAATGCAACTCATAGGTTTGGCATATAATCCATGTGGAGAGAGCTCTGCTAGTATTCGTTGCAAAATTTGTCAAGAATATCCCCAACCATCTATTATCTATTTCCTTTCTTTGACTTGCCATGACTTTATTTTGTAGTACAAGTTTATACTGTGTCAATTTACTAAGAAGGCGTTGACAGTCTGCTCATCAAATGGTAAGTGGAATATGGATCTTGCCCTTTTCTCGACCCTCCTATTTCTCACAGGGATGGAGCTTTGGTCTCCGGTAGGGAATGACAAGATACCCTGTCCCTTCCCACCCTGCCCCTGGTGGGACGGGAATCCCTGCCCCTTTAGAGAATTGGAGTAGGGATGGGGAAGATGGTTCCTGACTCGTGCATGCCTCGATTTTTTGAATTCTCTTTGAATCTTTTTATTTTATTTTTATGTTTTAAAAATATGTAATAAAATAAATAAATAAGAAAATGGGAATATTTTTATCTCCATCCTACTCGAGTAAAATGTTTCGTTACTCTGTCAACTTAAATATGGTTATGTTTACTCATCAAAGTTCGAGCTTCTTTTCAATGGTCACTTATTTTTGAGAAGTTGTACTTCATCCATCATTTGTTAGATTTTGTCCCCCTCGTTTCTGACATATCACGCAAAAATTTCATTGGAGAAGTTATAGTTGTTGAAAAATTTACAATTCAAACAAATCGTCCAAGTAAAATGTTTCATTACTTATCCAATTATGCTATGGTCATGATTTACTCATCAAACTTTAAACCGCTTCTTGGTTATCACTTATTTTTAATGGTATTATTTGATAATTTTTTACGATAGTTCTGGTGTGTAGTGTCTCTGGTGATGGGGACAATGGCAAATGTTGTGATTGTTATGGTGGTCTGTTTGTTTTTTAATGAAAGCAATGAATAGTAACGTAGTGTTACAATAAGAATAGTGATAGTGGTGGTGGTCCAGTGGTAGCGTGAGCAATGATGTAACAATAAATGTCACGTGGTGGTGGTAGGGGTAGGCAAAAATCGATCGAACTCGACGAACCCGACTGAACCGAATCCACCCAACCGGGTTGGGTCTAAAAGTCTAAAACCCTAAACTTGGACTATTTTTTTCCCTCAAATGCACACCAAGCCAATAACAGCCGACTTCTCTGAGTTCTCTCTTTCCTCTCTTCATATTTTGCCATTTTTTCTTAGTCTTTACCGGTTTCCACTTCCATCAGTGTCAAAGAATTCTTGGTTCTCCAAGGTAAGTTTTTATTTTGGGCTTGTTTATGTAATAACTATTAGTTTATCAGAATTTGGACCAAATCATGATTATTGGTAATGGAAAATACACTTCTAGACATGTACTCTAAGTGTGCGGTAGTTTGGAAGACGCTAATTGCACTTTTCACCGGATGGTTGAAAAAGATGTGATCTCATGGAGCACATTGATAATAGGTTTCGCTCAGAATGGTTATGGTTGTATGAACGTTCAAGCTTTGAAGACTTCTAGTTTTCCAAAGAAGTCTTGACCGAGTCTCTGTCACTTTTAAAGGGTTTTTATGGTTGTATGTTCAGCTTGCAGTATCAGACCTTTTCTGAGGCTTAACTTGACTTAAATCATGTTGCAGATAATGCTAAGTTCAGTAGGCGGGGCCTCAATGTGCTGATACTGTCATGCTTCTAATTTGTAGAAAAACTTCACAAATTTCTTTTTGACTTTTATCTATTAATGATCAACCGTGATGATGATGATGATGAACCTTTCCTCACCTATTTCTGCGTTTTACTACTTGTCTGAAAGGAAGATTTTTTTAATCGGTAGTGTTTTACGGAGTAGATTGTACTATTTTAATTTTCAAGTTTATTGAAATTGGATGACTATATTAATGTTACTTTAAACACAAAAATTGTCCCGAACCGACCAACCCAACTGACACATAATTGGGTTGGGTTGGGTTTCAACATTTACATGGGTTGTGCTGGGTTGAATTTCGAACAAATCGATAATGTTGGGTTGGGTTGATGTTGGGTCAAAAACTGACCCGACCCGACCCACACCCATCCCTTGGTGGTGGTGATGGTGTAACAATGAATGTTACAAGTTTTTAGCTTGATTGAGGGGAAAATGATGGGTCTGCATTAATACCGTGAAATTGAGGACTTTATTGGATGCTTTGATTAGATGATTACATAAGTTTTGGCGACCAATATTTGCCATTTGGAGAGTTTGAGTCAAAACTTAAGGACAAAATTTGATGAAGTTGAAAATTCAAGGTCAATGTGTAAACATGTGACAGAAGGACTCACATAGACAAAGCTCAAACTTGAGGGACCAAAATGGAAGAGGCTTGAAGCTTGTAGGACTATAATGCAATTACTTGAAAATTGGAGCCTTGAGGTCGCATGAAGGCTAAATGCTACCTCATCAAGCAAAAAAAAATTTTCAGAAGTAGCATGTTCCTAATGTGTTACCTCTTCTGAGTCCTTTCAGATTCGGATTTTGGTATATTTCAACTTAAATTGGAGGGAAATTTGAGTATTCTTCAATGCACGAATTTCAAAGCAATCAAGAACTATCTAAAGGGCTAAATTATGTCAAGTAAACACCGATTTATAAAATAATATAGACAATTTTTGAGAAAGAATATGCAAGAGAGGCTACGGTTTGGAGCAACTTTACAATAAGAGGAAGAATTCTTGGTGCAAGATATTGATTTTTTCTTGTAATTCTAAATCTTTTACATGTTTTTCTTTAATTGTGACGAGTAGCTAAATCTTCTAGTTGGAATGAAAGATTTAACTTTTGAACCTTTAATTTCAATTCATTCGTTTTATGGTATTCATTGATTTATATATTGATTTTACTTATTTTCTTAATGTATGAATTACTTGATCAATAATTCATTGATTTGTCAATAGTAATGTCGAGGGATGAATATTTTATTTAGACAACGTAGTAAAATTTGATAATTTCATAGAAGGTAGATATACATATTTTTATTTGGTCATTAATTGAATTTCAAGATGATTTAATATGTTTAGTTAAGACTTAGTTAGATCTACATAGAAATATAGTAAATCGACTCAACTAAATAGGATTAATTTAAACTCAAGAAATGAAAATTAATTAAATTACTGAATTCGACTGAGTACAAATTTTGAAATTGAACTAGAGAAGCAAGATTAAAGGAGATAACTTAAGTAAAATCTTGAATCTTAATACTTTTATTCAATAATCAATTCAACACGTCAAGCTTGTCCAACACCCACATAGATTATTTAATTTAGTATAATTTAGCCATTAGTTTAATTAGATAAAATTCTCTTTTCTCGAAAAGATAGTTCAAATAAAGCTGTAGTTATTAATTTTGGTACTTAATAGCAAGGTCATCATGAAGATGATACTTTACTTATCATCATAATACTTTTTACACTTCGTACACTTGTAAAATTCTTGCAAAACTAATGAATAGTGGGGTGCCCCACGTCCTGCCTTGATCTCGCTTAAGGCGAATGAGGCGGCCTGGTCCCTCGCCGTTTACTGCCCCATTTATATTTGTTTTATTTTTAAAGTTTTCCTTAAAAAGAAATTCTTGGACAATTTGAAAATTGGGCTGGGGAGCTTGGGTAATTGATTTGATGTTATGCATAAAAAATTGGGCTAAGGGTTTTTAAACAAGTTTTGAATATTCTTTTTAAATAACTATACAATCTCGACGATATAACCCATGTTCCGAAGCCTCCCCACCGGAGAATTCTAGCCTTGTTCAGGGCAAGGCATCGTGGGGCGCGGTTTTTTCAGATCAAATTGCATTCCTAGCCATATGTGTGTAACATGTGCTATTACTAACATTGTCCAACAAATCCCGCCTAAGCGCGAAACTTGGTATTGTCATCAAGTCACGCTTTACACTTTTTATGTCTAAACTTTATGTAGGTCTCATATAGGTCTGTTTAAGCTCGTAAAAGCATGAAATATGGCATTGCCACAGTCATACTTTACATTTTTTAGAATACTGATTACAAGTAGTGACAGTGGCCGCCGTTGTGGAAACTCGTGCTAAAAATTGTGTAGCACAATACAAAACAATTTAACACACTGGTGTAACAAAAATTATTATAAAAAAATAAAATAAAATGTATTTGAGAATAAAAATGTTGACTAAAAGTATGTTTGGAAGGGGGATATCGAACACAAGAAGCTCCGTCTTGAAGTGGGGTGTTCCTAGTAGTTTTATCTTTTTTGCCAGGACAATAAAGTGTCATATACTCCTATTAGGAAGAGAGCACGATCAGTGACATAAATAATTTTCATTTGTTTTTTTTTCTCCTACGAAGTGTGAGGCATGAGGAAATTCTCCATGAAAATTATTGAAATCGAAACATGATTTAGTAAATTATATTGGCTTGTGACTAGCCAACATTTCATTTTCGCATGATTATTAAGAAAACACTTTACAATGACATTTTTAGTACTAGAGATGAATTGACTCGTTGAGCTGATAAACTGTTGTTTGCATCTCTTTTTAATTTCGTTATCTCGAGTCTTGTGCAATTCATATTGGTATGTTTGACGAGTAGATTAGATAGCAATTAACGGTGTCAAAAAGAAAAAATTAAGCTAAAATCCTAATATCTGAATTATATTCTACAATCCACCAAACCAAACTTGCACAATGGCCGATGGGTATTTTGAATTAACCATATTGGAGATTATTAGACAGTATAATAGACAAAATTTTAATTTCATTTTCTTTTTTAATACTGCGCCAATCTTGGAAATTCAATTTGAATTTAATTTTATGGACCCTAAAATCATGCAGGTGGACACGTATCTAGGCATTCATATTTCTAGTCTCTTTCATTATGATAGAAAAATATTGGCATTATTGTGTATTTGTCTCCGCATGGCATGAACAGATTGAAACTTCAACGCATGCCCCACTAATCACCCCCTTCCCACGCCTTTGATCAAGCCTAAAACCATCACTAAACCACAATCTTCATCTCTATTTATATTTGCTACTCACAAATGAAGAAAGAAAAAGAGGGTTTGATTTTTCAGTTGTTTAATTTGGTGTAACTTTAGTGAAGTAACATGACTGTGGATGATTCTTTCAAGAAGCCAGGAGCCATTCCATTCAAGTGGGAGATCCGGCCCGGCGTCCCGAAGCTTCGACAACCACAAGAACCATTGTACGAACCTCGCAGTGGATTATTCCTACCTAAACACCACCTCGAACCACCACCAAAACCGCCAAGCAATCACAACAGTCCATTTCGTGACACCCCAACGCGTAAACTTGGACCCCCACCTGCTGGATTTTACTTCCAACCTTCCACAGAGACTCGAAGCAAGTCTTTTCGTGCTCGATCCCAGCGTATTCTTGGCCGAGCGGAATGTGTTTCACCTGTTGGGTGCTTCCCATCTCCTTCAGTGAAGCGGAGAAATGAGGTCAAGAAGAGTGTCTACAAGTTCGAATTTCGACCCCCGACTGAACCGAACTACAATTCGGATATTGAGACAGTGTCTCGATGGTCTGTCTCAAGTAGAAAGTCCATCTCTCCATTTCGTGACTCCCCGATGTCTTCTTCCTTTTCCTCTTACCAGTCATCGCCGCGTCTAATGGTCGATGCAGATTGGGCTGGCTTTGGTTTATTTTAAAACAACATATCCCTTTTTTATCTAAGTTAAACTCCGTGACAACAAAATTATAATAGTTGTCTTACATGGTTGCGATTTCACAAGAAAGTGCCGGAAGGGTTAAAGATAGGTTGCATCAATTTTCTCACGTTCTACTCGTGTTTTGAAGTACACATACACGGCTAAGCGAGATCGAAAATATTGTATACGTTCAATGAGTCAAAGTATTGTATATATATTGAAATGACGTAGTTGAGAATTTCAATAAAAGGAGTTTTATTTAATCGTATTATCTTTAATTTTAGCAATGAAATTTGAAACAATATTTACTCGAATATTTTATGCCAAATTGAGTGAAAGTTGCAGCAAATACATGTCTTAAGAGTCCAGCAAATGAGCAGAAGAATAACTATCTCGTTTCCCCGCAATTTGAGGGTATTTTTTATCATTCTATGAGGCTAAGGTGCTCTGATCGTATATAGTTGACTTTTTGGATCAAATAGTCAAAGCAATATTGGCTATTGTTTTGGTTTGTGTAATAAGGTGCCATAAAATTATTCTTTCATTTTGGGAGATTCACGAACGTGGAAAATGATTTAATAAAGTCGAAAAAATTGAACGAGAAGTTGCATGAAGTGAAAATCTCATGTACCATTCTGTAACGTGATAAAAGTGGTGATTTATCCATCAATTTTCCATTATCACCCAAAAAATCAAACTCTGACTTATTTAACTTTTCCATAGTACGATTAACTTTTGAATTTGAAATCACTGTTTATATACTCGGCATTGACTATAATTTACAAGAACATTCTTTAGTCTTAATAAGAAGGGGAAGAGTTATGGATTTGCTTTCAACATGAGTCTCGTTCTTGGCATGCGAAATAATTAAGTGTTGAGCGAATTTGTGTAAGTAGGAGTGGAAATGAGTGGTCAAATATTTTGTCAAGCAATAATATAATTACTGATTAAGCATATAAGAATTAATTAAAAAAATTATTGACAAAATATGTGTTGACAAGATCTGAACCAATAATTTCAAAAACTGTTTTTTAAATCATTGGTCCAAATCTTACCGACACATATTTTGTCAATCATTTTATAATCCAATTTTGTACATATAGTATTCCTCAACGAATAATAACAAATGTTTGCAATTTTCAAATAAATTAGAGGGTGACATGGTGTAATACGTATGAAAAGTCAAACCACCCCACAATATTTTATAATAGTCTCACAAATTTTTCAATGTCTCCAATGACTATAATTTCAAATTTTTGAAATATTTTATTTGCAATTAGTAGTTTTTCCCTTTTATTATTATTATTTTTTTCTGAATAAAAGTTCGCTCGACTTGTTAGGCTTGAAATAGAATAAATGAGGACACCAAGTGATCATAAACTTGTATATTCCATGTGAACAATCAAAAAATACTTAAGTCGTTAATGTTATTTTTTTTCAAAATCAACTAAGAACCAAATGATGTAGCCGGAAGATTAACCTAATTCTAGTTCTAAACAATGTAAAATTTGTACTTTTACTCCCACTTCTCTTTCAAGACCCTACTTAAATAAATATCATAGTTGAACAACTAAAAATCTTAAAAACATGAAGTTCTTGTGCCGTCAAGCCTTAGACCACATCACGACTCTCACAACTATCACACCCTTGTGGTGTCGCACGAGCCAATCAATCTGTTACGTCAACACTTTTATTTGTCGATAAAGTTGTTTTATTTCTACCAACTACTTCAACAAAAACACTTCCAATGTTGTGTATCCTCGTTACATGAAATCACATAACACTCTAATTGTGCTCTATTACCAATAGATGTAGGATATTGTTGTTGAAAAAATATTTTATATGTTTTTATATATTATTTGTATTGACTTACCCTTACTACAGATTGATTTTAAAATATCAAGGACAACTTGGAAAAAGATAAAGGGATGAGGCCAAATAAGCAGTTAGTTCTAATTGAACTGACCGGATGATACGAATTTTCAACAGAATTCTGTAACTGCGAATTTTAGGGTTTTAACACCCAAAATAAGACACAATTTTCATTTTCCATATTGCAGTTTATAGAATTTTATTTACTTATCATCCTAGATATTATTTGATATGTCAATTAATTAATTCTAAGGAAAGATTGATTTTATATTAAACTTTCCTTAAGTATTTGACATGTCAATTAATTAATTTTAAGAAAAGAGTGATCTTATATTGAACTTTTCTTAAGTCTATTCATTAGCCTATCAAAGAAATTCTATGTGATATGATTATATACTCATCATGTTTTAATACTTTAATTTTAGGTAAGTTCAATTTGTGTCTTATAGATTACTTTACATAAGTAAAGTAAAGTCCGTGACCTAGCAGCCACACATTCTATCATCTTTCAGCAAGGGCGACCATACTCATGCCTAATTGAATACTTTCAAAGCTTGCTTTGAAAAACCTAAATCCCGATGGTGACCAATGGTAACGAGTTCTGTCTTTTCCCAGGGAGTTTAGCGGACGACATGCTTCATTGATTAATCTCATAGATAAATCGTATTTTTCAACCGTACTTGAACAAAACACATTAGAGCGTGAATGTTCAATCCAATTGATTGATCAAGCTGCTTGACGTGAGTTAAGATTGGTGAATCTTAATCCAAGTGGTGGTTGCGGTTGAATGCAATAGTAAAGTGGTGATAAAGTCAAGATATAAGGATTTGATTCCACTTCAACAAGTTAAAAGAAGAAGAAAAGAAGGGAGTATACGTACATAGAATACTTGGTTAGAGAGATATGCTCTCAAGTTCTAGTGAGAGAAACACTTGCTGGGCTGCCAAGGATTTCTACGTTTCTTTCTTTGGTTGGTTTAATT
>CAIGRN010195416.1:0-28740 GCA_903798345.1 Fraxinus anomala | reverse complement strand
CATGCTACACGTATATAATTTTTTATACTTTATCACGTGACAACACATCATTGAATAATTTAAAAAATAAATAATTTTTCCTCCAATCCTTTTTAACAACATATCAATTGTCAAGCTAGATGTAAACTGCAATTTTTGCATTTACCTTTACACATAATGGGTGCCTACAGATATAGCCTGACTAGATCATGCCTGGACCATACTTTTCACCTATCGGGTTGAACAATTTGACATGTATTGACACCTATAACTTAATCGTATTATAAGATGCTGACTCCGTGTTAAAATTCATTATAAGGGCAGGCAAACCATTATGCATAGAGGAAACCATGTAAGAGCATCTTCAATGGTAGTGTAAAATTGAGTGTAAATTAATATTTCCACAATCACTTTTGCATCATCATTATTCGCATGGATCTAAATTCAAAATTTGATGCAATGAGAAATCTAAATCCACTTTTTACGTCTCGTGGACTTTTTTACATTTTCTATCGGAAAATGCAATTTACATTTGCATTGCATCTTTCCATTGAAGAGGTTTTCGATCACTTTGGAGATCTAAATTATGATTTAAATCTATTTTACACCGTGATTGAAAATGCTCTAACGGATTTGACATAGAACTAAACAACAAACATCATAACATGTTAAATACATAGTATTAGATAGTGTGAAACAACGTGAATAAATTATCTTATTTTCCTTCCTTGATCGAGAAATGCTACTTGTAGATTCTTATTTATCACTTGGTAATGTACAAGTGGCAAGATTTCTCAAGTTGATTCAACTTTTTTTTTGTCCAACATGGTGTAAAATCTTGCCACTTGTACATTATGTAAACCAAGTGATAAACAAGAATGTACAAGTAGCATTTCTCTCCTCGATATGTGAATGATCAACTTTTCTTGGCCAGTTGGTACCAAGTCTCAGTGAACCATGCCGGCACAAACCAATACCTTAGATTAACAAGTGACACGAGAGAGTATTTGGTAACTAATCCAAGTTAGAAACTCCTAACAATATCTTAGATCATGGGAATAAACTTCAAGTCAAAATCAAAGCAATATTGCATAATAAACTAAGAAAATAAAACAATTAAGAAGCATTTTCAGCAGTATTTAGCAAGATCTGACAAATTAGACGGAGTATGCCGCACTGGTTCATTAGATGCTCCCAAGTAGTAAGGGCACTAAATTAGTTCCACAAAGAGGAGTATAATGAAGACATTATCGAGTTTCATTGATAAATGCTTATTCAAAGGAAAAGAGGACTGTTTTACACCCCCACCCCCCTACCCCCGCAGATGCATTTCACAATGTTGAATCTAAATGTAGATTATGCTGGGATAATTCAAACTATAGATTCATCATCCCTTATCTATGTAATTTTCCTGTAGTATTAAGTTCTGTACTGAAGTTATGCCATTACTGTCAACTTTAGCAAAAGACATTTACAACATGTACATGCTTAAATCACATAAGGACAGAGCAGCCTTCGTAGGATAGAAACTGGGAGAAGTCAAATGTCATCAATTTCACCAGAATTAAATTTATCTATCTGATAAGACAGAGGCACTCCAGGAAAGAATTGCATCCCGAGCAACAGATGGTAACTCTGTAAGAATCAATAATCCACGTGTGAAATTAAAGAAGTTAATAGTTCATAATGCACAATCATTGACTGCTGTCAAATGAAGATTTACCTTGTGCTACTTGCAAAGCTACTGAAGGCACATCTATTTGGTCCTCAAGCAGTCTATACACATCTACAAGCTATAGATATATAGACTTTGTTACATTTCAGCAGTCTGATAAAACTAAATTCTTTTCAGTCATCACGTACCTCTTGAACGTGAAGTTTGGAATCCTCCGTCAAAGCAAGAAGAAGCTTCCTACGAATTCCTTCATCTATTAGGAAAAGCCGGGCCCCATCCTTGATTGTGTCTGTGAGATCCAATTTCCTTACAACTTGCAACTCTCTAGACCTTTGCCGCCTGACATAAGATTGCGAAGGGAGATAATCAGGTCTTGTAGAAGAAAGAAAATTACCGCTCAAGAGAAAAAAATAAACAAATCAAGAAACTAGGAAATGAAAAGATACATCGTGTTATTTCCTTGCAATGCAGGGTTGCTGCTCATTTTCGCAACATTTTCTTTTGCTAGAGTAATTAGATTCTCAAGTCGTTTCCACTGGAAAATGCCGTCTTTAAACAGAACCTGACAACTCAAACCAGGGACAATGGTAAGAACTGTGAACGGATTGCCAAAAACGAGGCACACACAAAGTTCAAGAAATAATTTCCTAACAACCATGGAAAATGAGTAAATAAAACAGTGGACCATTTTAGCCAAAATGACAAGAGACAACCAAGAAACCAAGTTAGAACTAAACTTGTTAAGAAAGCCTCTCCATCAAAAGTTTAGAAACTCATACAACTTCATAGCATTGTATTAGATGGAAGCTTTCATTTTTTCTAGTAACTGTCTATCAATTTCGGGGGCAACATTTGATGCAGTCATGCCAGCCTAAAAATGGGTAGCTTTCATTTTTTCTATTAACTGTTTATTATGATGGCATTGCTTTTTATTTTTCCCCCACAAAACATGGTTCCTTTACCAGTTTGATTTCAGCTTAGAGAACTAGACAAGGATAAATTTAGGGGACTGAGAACCAGTCAATATATATAAATGGCATTCTGAATCACCAAAAAAGAACCTACGAAAGCAACTAAAACTCCATATGGCTAATCTGCAGATTGATGTTTATTAATAGCATAACCACTACAATTGTAGCAAAGATAAAATGTCAAAAAAAAAAAAAAAAATTGTTCTTTCACTCCTTCCTTTGGAAATGAGACAGCAAGATACGCTGGTCAAAAGGCATTTTAAATATAGGATTTGGGAGACCATAGCTTGCCCATGTCATCACATTAAAATTATTTTCTTGTAGTTGTTCCAACAATTTGCAACGACTACAAATACTAGAAACGTGTACATTGTTGAGAAACTAGAAAACGTAACGAGTATGGACACAGGATGTTAACTAACCTGAATAAGCCGTTCACGTAATGCGGGATTAGGATCTGTCAAGAGGCGCTTTGCCACGTATGGATAGGCAACCTAGAAATATGCTTGTTTAGCAATCATAAATAAAAAGTAGCAGAAACGACCAGCATGTTTGAAAAAGGTCAGCTTATGCTATTATGCCACATCATCTGAGAACAACAGTGTGTTGTTCACTACTCCGCATTCATTAATACTAAGGAGGTTTGAATCCTTGCACCCACTGCTTAGTATCCCCATTTTGACATTAGGAAACACACCACAAAATATAATTGAGGCGTAAGATATTTTATGCTACTGTATAGTGCATTCCATAACCAATAAAAATCTAATTGCTCAGATTTATTGACATTTAACATCAATGATGCTGGATTTCATCTTTCACAAATGTTTGCCTCTTGCAGACGGATTGATTTCAGCAATAAACATTATTAATTATTATTACTAAATTTTCATAGTTAGCAGGGTAAATATACTGACAAACCCTTAGATTTAAAACACAATAATGCCTTACCAGTTTTTTGCTACAAAAGAAAATCATCAATGAGATTAATATTGCACCACGGTAAACTGATAAAGAAACAAAAACCAACTAAGGATTTTTATCAAAAAATGGTTTCTGCAGAATTGATATAAGGTGTCTAAAATGACGTAGACTCACAAATTTTCATTCACAACATAAAAAGCTTTTGAATGAGTTTAGGTTTCTCCCACATGGCTTCAATTTGTGATTGGTGAGGGCATAATGAATGGGAGATTAGCCTTCAGGGCCTAAAAGACACTCAAGATTATCCAAGGAGGTTTGTCTTCGAGTAGAGTGTGATTGACAAACTTGGAGGTGAGATGGCTTTTCCGCAGTCTATTGATTTCTGGAGGATGGAGATGTTAAGATGTGGAGGAAAGAGAGCTGAAGGCCTAGAGGTTTTAGTAGTGAGGTTGAATATCACCTTTGGATGTTTTTGAGTGGTGGAGGTGGAAGTAATGACAGATGATTTAGGGTGATGACTAAGAAAGAGGAAAGTCAAAAGGAATTTATTAAGCTAATTCATAGCTTTTGCAAGGAAGTTTCAGCTTAAGCTGTTACAGAAGAGGTAACGCATAAAATCGGCTTAAACCCATTTCTTCATTTTTTGCCCCTTTTCCAGTGAAAGACCTGGATATGTTCAAATGTTTCATATACTAGCTTAGTTCTTCATTTGATTGCGGAGGAAGTCCCTACTCCCGAACCTGACTCAGACTCCTGCCACTACTCGAGCACGAGAATTGGATGACCTTTATAAAGTGGAAAATGGGAATGCATTTTGCATGACCAGAAGCAGCAATGCACTTTAGACAAGAATGTGTGTGTGTGTGTGTGTGAGAGAGAGAGAGAGAGAGCTTTCACCTCAAGAAATTTAAAATCTGGCTTCAGTGTGAAACAGATGCCTTCTTGAGTCAATAAAGAACGGATTACAAGAGAAAACCTCTCTGGAATCCGGATGGGATAATTATAAACTAGTTGGTTAAATTTGCCTGCAACAAAATAACTTTTCTTTTGTCAAGAGTCAGATAGCAAATCAACTATAAGCAATACTAGCAACATATGAGAAAGAAGTTTTTATTGACTGCTTGTCATGTAGTAAATATTAAAGAATACAAATCTACTAATTGATGAATGTGATTACAATGATGCCATTATAGAAAGTTATAATCTGTTAATATTGTCAGTGCCTTTTTTACAAGAAGTCGTGAACTTTTGACGACAAAAAAGAAAAGTTCTTTTATCTTTTGTAATGTAGCCACTTAAAATCCATGAAGAAAGAAGAGGCTTAACCAAGCACCTAAGATTCCAATACAACCATTCCAACTACACAATTAAACTATAAGCAGTTACTAAGTTGATATGTACCTCATGATTATCTATAGCATATGTGGCACTAAGCGTAAACATTAGATATCATAAACAACAATAACCGTCATTGGCAACTAATGGGCTAATTCAATTTACAACGTGTTTAATGCAATTTGATCTTGCACCTTAAAGATTGAATTTCCACTTTACATCCTTAATATTCAAAATTTACGTGTTTTTCCCCCTCTACTTCTCTTATATGTTACTAGTATGAGTTTGTTAGCGGATTCACAGGGATATGATGTAATTCTTGAAAGAATTCTTTATAATGTATGTCTCCTTTCCCTTTTTTCAAAATCCAATAATCCCTGATATATGGGAAGCGGTTAAATTGGCATATTCCAAAGTTAGGGATGCTGTACAACTTACGAGACAAAGACCAAGATTGCTGCTACCAAGAATTTCTCTGTTGAGTATTATAATGTCATGTAAAGGCCGTAGTAGAACTCAATCATTATCAAAATCTTAAGATAAGGTCCAAAAGAGAGGAAATATTTGGTTTTTCCATGGGTCTTAACGTGGAATACCCTGAAAGGGTTCGGTTTCTGGGAAAGATAGATCTTCCATCTCTGAATGAAGTTTTCTCCATTGTAAGGGCTGAGGAAGGACGAAGCTTGAATCTCTGTCAACAGAAGGCTCAGCCCTTACCATTGTGAAACCAAGTCACCTTGCTTCCACGCAGTCGAACTCTATGCTGCCAAACACTGATCATACAGGCAATTTTGAACCTCAGAGGAGTGAAGTGCCCATACACCTTGTAAGGTATCTACGCCTAGTAGGGAAGTTGATATAACTGTTACCCACGGGACCATATATGCAGTGTTAGCGTGTGTCTTGACTCGTAAGTCAATTCATGCATTCTCCAAGGGAAATTTATCCACATGAAGGGTACAGAATTTACAGTTCACACTAATTGAAATCTACCTAAAAAGGGGGATTTCTCTTTACGATAAATGACGAACTGATCTTAGAAGCACATACTTGTAGATTTGAAAAAGTCAATACCAGATCGAAGATCTAACTTGGGACATTTTACATTCTTAGAGGTAACTTCACAACATCAAGAAGTAAAGAGAAACAGTAGGATAGAACCTCTGAATTTGTGATTGTAACAGGAGCTAATTGGAGTTGAATTGCAAGCTTCAGATCTCGATCAAGTGCTTGTATTGCATTTGTGATTTGAATTGCAATGTAAACAATGAAATGAGAACAGCAAATGGTTTTTTATTTGTATTTTCTGAGGCTAAATGGTGTACAGAATTGAATTGCAATGGAAATTGAAAAGAATTAAAAAGTGTTGTTGAGCACTCGAGAGGCTCGACTCTCACCCAACACTACTGTCCAAAATTCTGAATGCCCTGCAACTACCCTCCTCCCCTATTTATTCTCAGACTTCATTCTATAAGTCCCATAATACCCCTAATCCCTCAACAGAATACAATGCACTGTGGATGCCTATAATCTGTTGTTGCCTTGCTCTCTTCATCACACTGCTGCCTCTAAATTCTTCTATTGTCACTCGTAATTAATCACTCGTAATTAAAGTGTAATTAGTGGGGTTATCACAGTGATTGATAGATCAAGTGCAGAACTAAGAGCCATGGGATTTGAGTTATTATTGATCAAGATTGTTATAAAAAATGCTAGCTTGAAATATGGTTGTGCCACATTAGAAGCCTTATGATTCAATAAAAAATTAAAAGATATTATATCTGGACTTTTTCTTCCCGGATGGAAAGCTATCAGAAATGTGCTGCATGCAATTCATGAAATGTTCTAAATGTGTGCTTATGCATGTGAATATTTGCTGATAACAGCAAGTCACAATATAATTTGTAAGTTTATGGAAGGTATTGGCTAAAAAAACATTTATTTTGTAATTTTTCCGTTGTAAATACTTCGTGTTTCATTTTTAAAATGGGAAAGGCATTATATATTGTGCTGCAAATTATGGAGGATACATACATACCAGACAAAAAACAGAAAAAGGCAGACATGCACATCTAAGTCAAAAAGGAGAAGAAACGAAATGAAATGTCTTCCAAGTATAAACTGAAGCATGAAGAGGACCTGTAACACTTCTGAAATTAAAGTCTGCGAGTCCTTTTCCAACAGAATTTTGCCAAATTGCTTCCAATGCTGGAACAATAGGTGAGACATCAGTTCCACTAGCTAGAAAACCCAGCCTGGTAAAATCATTGGCCATCTCAGCATAGTCCTCATTTACAGCATGGACAACAGCATCTATCAAAATTTGTTTATTTTGCTGAAAAAGAATGGCAAAATTAAGCTGGGAAAACATGTCCCAATTTCAAAATAATGTCAAAATGAAGTAAAAAACTGGTGGCAGAATGGAAAAACAAAAGTAGACAAATAGGAAAGCAGATCACATGTTTCTCCGTACACGCAACATAAAAAACGATGGTGAGTAAGAATAATTGCATCATCATTATACTAGGAGAAATACTTCAGATATAACTTTTGGAGGTGGATAGGCTAGAACATATCAGCATAGTTGCCAATATATCACTTTCAGGTGGATAGGCTAGAACATACAGTAAATGCAAGTCACTGACACCTCCACCGAAGACCTGTACTCTCAAAATCTTATGCATTATGTAATAAACACTCGCAAATTTGAAAACACCAAGGACAAGAAAAACATTTTCCAGGTTCCAATTCTTTCAGAAACTTGGAAAATTAATATTGACAACCTCTTCCCAAAATGGAAGCAGACCAAATATTTAAATACAACTAGTATATACTACCCTATGTTGTCATAGAACATAAAAAAGAAATTGGCATCTTACTTCCCTCCAGGAGAGGGCTTGTTCCCTGTCGTGTTGTGATCCTACTCATCATTAAAAAGAGGGGCCCTCTCAATCATATCACAATTCGATATAACTTCTATAGATTCCAGCCAGGCAATACAAGGGGAGGAAGGGGAGGTGAATTCTGCACTTGAATAGATTGATGTAGGCCGGTGAGATTCATTCAAGTCTCACACAGAGGATCAGGCTCCCACGTAACATGCATACACCACCTTGGGCTCCCCTTAATGTAGATGCCCCCTGTCAAGGGCAACTTTCACAAGGGAGAAGTATAAAATAGAAGTATACAGTGGGTCAAGGTAGAGTTTAGTTTTTGGAAGCTTAAATATTTCCTCTAAAGACTTTTTTCACAAATATCACAAATTAAAAACTAATTAAATTGCTACGATGGACTAGATCTAACATTTTAAGGTTTACGAATCAGGCATATAATTCATTTAGGAACAAGGCTTAGTTTTTATAATTCTATTGGAACAAGGCTTAGTTTGTTGTAGTTGTTGAGTCAAACATATAATTCCTCATTTCATTTAAATCTTACCTTAAAATTCATAATATTTGCAACAACTTAAAATTTAGAACCATCTCTTCTAAAGAAATGGCATATAGCATAACAAACCAAAGTGTCCATCCTTGTCCTCCATAAACCAATCTCAGCCCATTATACATCATGCCTAATCGAAAACATGGTTTTCTTTTTGGGATTTAATGATTTTGGACAGCCAGTCTAGATCTATGCTCAACCCCAAACCGTAACCCCCACCAACCCAAAGAAATGGCATATAGCATAACAAACCAAAGTTTCCATCATTGTCCTTCATAAACCAATCTCAGCCCATGATACATCATGCCTAATCAAAAACAACCGTTTTCTTTGTGTTGGACCACCAGTCTAGGTCTATGCTCAACCCCATACCGTAACCCCCACCCACCCTACACAACACAGACAAAAAATAAAGAAAAAAAGAGACAAATGCAAAGTTTTGATAAACATATTCAGGGCACAGTAGGGGTCTTAACAGAATATCTGTGCTGAGGAGGAAATGGAAACACTCACATCCAATTTAGGGAAAATTATGAAGTAGTAAAGAAAACAATCAGAATACCATTATTCTTCCAACATCACCAAAATATTATTACCTGACTCAGCACAGCTACATTTCCAAAATCCACATAGGCAATACGTCCATCACGCATGGCGAAAATATTTCCTGGGTGTGGGTCACCATGGAATAGACCAAACTCTAGCAACTGCCGCAAAGCAGCACTTACTCCAACGGTCAAAAAACCACCCACATCAATTCCTGCATCCTTGATGGCCTGAATTCATGAAGAATGATTAATAAATATACATCCTACGATCTGCATTTTAACAGAAAATTGGCATTCAAACCTGAGGATTGGTGCATCGAATTCCATCAATCCACTCCATTACCAACACACGTGAACCAGAAAGCTGCTTGTAAACACAAGGAATTTTAACCGTGGGATCATCTTTGAAATTTGCATAAAAATCTTCAATGTTAAGGGCCTCCTGGAAAAACAAAAAGGAAAAGGGGGGTTTGGGTACAAATAATGTAACTCCACATTTGTGTAAGAAGCAAAATTATGAAATATGAGCAGGAGCCTTTTATAATTCTGGTTAATATTGCAAAGGAAGAAGCAATTATAAGGTGCACCAAAGTCCTTAATTCAATTGCTAAAGTTGAATAAATACGTAAACATTTCTGAGCAAAAATTCTACAGGTAGACACACTAGATTCATTAAGATACTTGAACGTGCACACCATCAAAATAAAGAGTTGCATGGCAATACCAAGGTATAATCAAGCTCCTCCAGAAGCTTCTCACCAAATTCGTCAACTATAAGCTCTGCATTACAACCCAGTTTTTGAAGACTGAAGCCATTCAAGAACGAAGCCAGGGTACGGAAAAGAAACAGATCTCGATATATAATAGGCTCTATTTCAGGCCTCTGCACCTGCAAACAAAATGACATTGTCAAAGTCATTAATCTGAAACCTGAACTTAACTATTGATTAACTTCGTTCTGGGAAGATCATATCACCAGAATGAAAAATAAAAAATAACCCAAATAATAAAACATAGGAAAGAGGACAGATTCACAATTGTTTATACAAAATGATGTAAAGTAAGGTAATTATATTTCCAGAGTATGTAAAGTCTTCTACAAACTTCTATGAGCCTGAAACGCAAAACCAATAACACACTGCTCAGCTGATATCATTAACACATTTAAGTTCTGTCAACCGCTACACAACATTGAAATGCCATCCTTAAGAATGCAGTGAAACTTAAATAAAGTCCTTAACAATGTCTCACACCCATAAATATATTGTCTTAATTCCATACATTAGACACCCTATTATGTTCCCTCTTCCTTCCAATTACATGACGCATGTCCCAACTCCGTCTTCAGGGTTTTAGTTATTTCCCTTTTGTATTGACCTAATTTCTAATTACAAGTCCAAACTCCAATGTTTTGCATAGCTGGTCACAAGCCAGAGCATAGGAGGAGGATTACGATAAAAACAACGTAAAACTTTGACAAATTTCATGATGTGAATCCTAAGAAAAAGGACTCGTGTAGCCATGTTAAACAAGGCTTAGTTTGTTTTGTTGTTGTTTGTATTTACCTGATTTTATTTTTCAAAATTTTGTTTCTATTTTTAATCTTTTTAGTACCACCTTTTGGGAATTCTTTAGTCAATAAATATGATATCAATTCGGCAACCCAAGTCCTTTTTAAGCCCAGGATGGTTATTCCATGTGCCGTTCTGAATTTTTAGGTCAGGAAGGAAGTTCCTCTCCATCTCTACTTTGATACTCGTTGACGACAAGCCCATAATTGAATAAGTATTTCAAGTCCAATTAGTTTTCTTTCCTTACCTTACCTTACCTATTGAGATGTGATTTTGAGAAGCAAAAGGCAAGAGAGGATCAATTTGCCACAAAGGTAACACCATTTTGACCAAAAGTGGTCTGCCAGTTGTCCTTGAGGGGATCGCTAGCTCCATTTTGTTTTTTGGTACCTCTCTTGTTTTATTTATTTTTCTTGTGCTCCAACTGGAGCTCATCTATAACAGAGTCCATAAATACAAGACCCTCTCCATTAAACTCATTCTTTATACTCTCAATCAACCTATACACAACTACACACACTCTCTAGAAATAATATAAACTAAGCCTCCATAAAATCTCTCTGTTTCTTGACTAACAGGAAATATGGGAAATAAAAGAAAAAAGATGCAGACCTACAAGGGATCTTGTAATAAGTTTCCACATGTTAAAAAGAAAAGGAAAATCAACTTGAAGTCCGATGATACCTTTTTCCCTCCTACCCACTCTTGCGGATGAGATGGGGGTGCCTAACGACTTCGCATGCATGACAAAGCTCCTAGAATCCTCACTTTCATTCGTTAGAATATACGAAATAAGGAATAAACAAAATATGTTTCTTCTCACGAAATTGGAGTGCAGCACAATTCACAACACTTGAGAAAATCTCAGTCATCCTTTTGACATAGTAATCTTAAAGCAGCTCTTTACAAACCAGAATAATAATCACTAATTTATCTAAACCCAGAGCACATATTTCACAAAATTTCTGCTGAAAGCGTGTGACCTTGATATGTAACAAATCTTTTCTAATACTATTTCATCAATATCATTTACAAAAGTGGAAGAGAATAAAATATAATGTATAAGAACAGAATGTGTGACTTAATTTTAATGTGGACCTACCTACATTCAAAATAAGCAAGCATAAGCCACACATTGAAGCTTATCTTCAAAATAAGCCACCCCAAACATGCACTATATGCACATCATATCATCTTAAAATTTAGAGAGAGGACATATATATTATTCAAATGTTTACTTCAACACGCTCCCCATGACCGGATTCTTAAGGGCGTGACGTGCACAATTTTCTTAAAGTTCTTTTGTTTGGTTATTATACCATGGTAGCCATCTCCTCTAAAATCATAGCATTGTATCAAAGCCATGCAAGGGACTTGATTTCAAATCTCACATCACCAACTAATGAAGATTATGCACATGTAAGGCCTTTTATCCGAAAATGAATTTTTGTACATGAAGGGGACATGTTGAGCTCAATATTTAAATATGTAAGATCATTCTCTAACACATTAAGTCCCTGTTTGGTAGAGATTAAAATCAGATTTTTAATAAATTTTGATAAAAGTTGATAAAATGCGTGGTTGAAAAGTTGTGGGTCCCATGAAATGTGTCATTAAAATTAATTGTTGATTTTGACTTGAAATTTTAATTAGATTTTAATCCAAACCAAACAGAGGCTAAGCTTTTTGATGCAATAGTTAAAACCAACCGTACATCTTGATGAATAAAACAATTTCCAACATAATGCCTAGGGCAGTTAAAAATGATGTTGGATAATTTACTAACACCAACCCCAGAGACAAGCCCAATTCTAAAGCAGTAAATGCTGCCAAATAATGAAAGATAACAAGAATCAAGAAGGCGATGCACAACCTTAATAGCAACATCCTCTCCAGTGGCACGGAGAGTAGCTCGATAAACTTGACCCAAGCTTGCGGCTGCTATTGTCTGAGATGAAATTTTGCTGAACATAGCTTCAAGGGGTTGGCCTAATTCCTCTTCTATGATGTCAAAGGCAACCTATACCACTTTTAATGATTTGAAGCTTAAGGAAGGGTTTTAATGACAGCATTTTATGAGATATATGCATCATCACAGAGATCGCCATCTGAATACCTGATTAGGGAAAGGAGGAACATCATCTTGAAGAATGCAAAGTTCATTCATATAATCTTCTCTAATAATATCTGGTCTATTTGCAAGCACCTGTTAAGGGTTAAGTAACCAATATTCAAAGTAAGTTGTAAAACAATAATAGAAATGCATCCAAGCATCAATATTGCATGGTCCACAATAGAACTTCAAAGACTACTTAAAACAGAAAGGCAATAGGCCAATAACGTCTGAAACATATAGCAATTATAAAAATCTGCAAAACCATAAGGCCCTAAATGCCATCAATGATGTTCTCCTTTTCAAATAAATTAGTTAACTCCACGAATGAAGCTCAAACAGGGTTAAAGTGCCAAGTGGAACATAATATAGTGGCATGCAAGTTTTAATGAGCGTAATGAGGATGTTTCCCTTCCCAACATCAAATAGAGCTTTTTATACAACTACCTGTCTTGTATTAATTATGAACTACATGCTCTCCTCATGATCACCACTAGGCATACCATCTTATTTTGTATATGTGACAACTCAAGAAAAGTCACACTTAACATCGCTGATCACTATATGAACATTTATAATTGACCTACAACTCCTATTCAATATTTCATTACTCCCTGTTTCCAAGTGTTGTGCAGTTATAACTGGCAACAAAGCCAACAAAAAATAGCAGGCTTAAAATAAACCTACAGACAAAACAGCAAGAGGGGGAAGACCTGTCCAGCTTTGATGAAAGAAGGGCCCAAATCACACAAGAGATTCCGAAGCTGTCGAGCACGAAAAGGAACAACCTCTTCGTCACGACCTACGGAATAATCATACGCTAATGCAGACCAATAGAGCCCCAGCTTCCAGACTATCTCTACTCCTCTACCGATCAATGACAATATTGCCCCTCTTGATTCCAACACTTTGTTCCTCACCTAATTAACCAAATTATTGATTAAAAAAATAGCAATCAACAAAATAAATAAAAGCAATAGCACTTTTAAGTATTTAATAAAGATAGGAAAAGTTGATGCAAAATACACCATATGTGTGATATATCTAAAGCAATACATAGTGTTTTTGTTTCCATACCTTGCTATCGCTTATCAATTCTTACTTTTGCAAAAACAGTCGATCGAAATAAAACACACTGAAATAACAAAACTATCAAGGAAAAAACAATTATAAAATTGTGATAATAAATATTGTTGACGCCATATCAAGATACAGATTCCATATCACGAAGAACAACAGACCTTGTTGTACATCATGCACATTGTTGTACCTTTCCCAGCATTATAATTTCTCTTCAAGATCCCACTCAGTTTAAATTTTATTTCAGCCGATTTCAAAGCATGTCTGGCAAGGCTTCTACTTCAATTTTGATAGAAGAGCTTCCCGAGGAAGCCACTTTAGACTAAAAACTCTTTTAACCCAACAAAGCATTTTACAAATTGTTTAAAGAAGTTCAAAAGTAGCTTCTTAGTTTCAAGCAGCTTTTGGCTTTTCAAAAATCTACCCAACGGCAATCAATCAAGCTCTTAAATTTTTTTGTATGTTCATCCGTTTCTTTATTGGCCTTAGCAGTTATGGAATTTTTCACTGTGAACTTGATGCTTACAGAACGGGAAAACTGCAGGGCAAAAAATCCCATTTTCTCTTTTATGTCCAAGATTCATTGCTGGCATTTATACTTTAATCAACCTCCGAGCCAGATTATATAATAGTATGTGTTGGCTTCAAGTAATCCGTATAGTAAGTTCGGGGAGTTCACAATTTTTGTCCGGTCAAATTATCAGCAGCTACCAATTGTTTTATTCGTTGTATTCTTTAAACTGTCAAGATTGCTAATAAGAAAAGGAGATGTAAACAACCATAACCTAATTGTATATTACAAAAACAAAAATCTACTGGTCCATCAAAATAAATCACAAAAACGAAAATTCAATAATCATTACAAAATTTCGTATGCTCCAATAATTACTTGATCTTTTCCATATTGAAAAACGATTGAAACGAGAAAAAATAAAAAAAATATTGCAGCAACAAGAAAGCCATTACATACTGATTCGGGGGTGTACTTGCGGAAGGGAACACAAACACCGCGTTCAATATCCAACTGCTCCAAAGCGCTGTTACTGCTTGTACTCAAACTCTGTCTGTCGAGTTGTACCAACGAATTTCCATTCTGGGCTTGACTTCTAGTTACACTCCTATTGGTATTTCTTGCTCTAAAATTCAATTTGGAGAGGCTGGGGACTTTGGGTTGAATAAGCAAAGGGCGTATTAATGATGAAGATGAATTACATAAATAATTTGTAGAAACTAATTCCATATTTGCAATAATATGTATATAGAGAATCGAAATTCAAAGGGGTTTATGTATGTGGTGGTAGGGAGTTGGTTTTGGAGTTGGAGTTGAGATCATTCAAGAAGGATTGTGTGATGCTCCCCAGTCCAGTGCAGGAGATGTACACGAAATGAAGTGTTGTGCGGACTGCTTTAGTGACTTGTACTTTGTTTGTTTGACAATATTGACTAGTTGCAATCTAGCCCACAAATAACTGAAATTTTTTTCCTTACCCTTTTTTCTTTAATATTTTTGATAATACTATGTAGCTTCAATGACGCTTCCGTGCCGTGCTTAAATTCCGTCGCTTAATTAACTTTTTAAACACATTTTCCATTAATTTTTATGAGAATTTTCTAAAAATTTAATTTTAATCGCCACCAAATTAGGAGCGTAACGTATTTTTATGCAATGAACAAAATGATAATACGACTAAATAATATCGTTTTATAGTTTTCGCCCTTTTATTTTGCTTCATTCTAATGCTTCGATTGTCCATGAATTAACACGGCATTGTTCACATAGCTTATCATATGAGCTAGTACGAGAATGTGCCTTTCTTAGAGTAAAATGTTTGAATAATAGGGAGTTGGTTTTGGAGTTGGAGTTGAGATCATTCAAGAAGGATTGTGTGATGCTCCCCAGTCCAGTGCAGGAGATGTACACGAAATGAAGTGTTGTGCGGACTGCTTTAGTGACTTGTACTTTGTTTTTTTGACAATATTGACTAGTTGCAATCTAGCCCACAAATAACTGAAATTTTTTTCCTTACCCTTTTTTCTTTAATATTTTTGATAATACTATGGAGCTTCAATGATGCTTCCGTGCCATGCTTAATTTCCGTAGCTTAATTAACTTTTTAAACACATTTTTCATTAATTTTTATCAGAATTTACTAAAAATTTAATTTTAATCGAATTTGGGCGTAACATATTTTTATGCAATGAACAAAATGATAGTACGACTAAATAACATTGTTTTATAGTTTTCGCCCTTCTATTTTGCTTTATTCTAATGCTTCAATTGTCCATGAATTAACACGGTATTGTTCACATAGCTTATCGTATGAGCTAGTACGAGAATGTGCCTTTTTTATGACATCCAAACAAATTGCTTCATTAACTTAGCGCCTGTCTGTGAGAAATTTTAATCTTTGCTAAAAATCTGATTGTTGGAGCCGCAATAATTGACTCCATTTTCAAAATTTTGCTCCTTCCTGCATAACGGTAAGTTTTTTGCTCAAAATTTGTGAAAATTTTCTCCCAAACAGGCGCTTAAACCGTTGCCAATCACCAACATTAGAAAAATGTGTACATAATATATTAAACTAATAATATCATCTACCAAACAATCATGAGTTGGGACACATTAGGTTGAGCTATTCTCCTTACATAATATAAATGGGCAAGTGCCGGTATTTACATTACGCAGTGAAGTTGCTATATAAGAAAGAACTATTGCATTGAGCACGACATCATTATTCGACCTCAAACTTTGCACTCTCCATAGAGAGTTGCTTTCTACTACTAGTAATTATATTTTGGCATGCTATGCAAATAAGAGACTATTATAATGTCAGAGCCTTGTATCCTCCGCACGAAAAGATAAACCAGCTAGTGTTTTTAGACAGAGCCCTCACAATTGCACCCACACCAACCAGTCCCTCTGCTGGTCAAATTGATGCATTGGAATTTAGTCTCTTTGATACCAATTTTTATAGTAAGAAAGCATTTTTGAATTAATCACGGTACACAAACATGCTCAAAAATAGGAGGGAGGGGGAGGGGGGGGGGGGTCACATGTCGATGCATGACTGGACACTTTAAAAAAAAAAAAAAAACACCCAAACAGGTGTTGTCAAGTCATTCTGTCTATCATTTCTCCGTCTTTGAGTCTATTCAATCATCATTATTCTTTTGAAATGGTAGAGTGTGGGGAATGTATGCTTCAAAATAAGAATTTTTTTTTTTGAATTTACGTATAACATTATTTTATTAAAGAATGTGTAGCTAAAAAGAAGAGCGAGAAAAAAATATTTTAAGAAAAATGAGTATCAAACAAGGCTTAACCCTAAATAACAGATGATCATCTATCTAGTCACGCACCCACTCCGTGGTACATTTATTGAAATGTTTGCTGCTAAGTTTAAAGCCGTGCTACACATTTTTGAAATATTTAAAATTTTTGTTATAAATTTTGCTTAAATTATAATTTAAACAATTCAAACAAACGAAAATATTCCGTCAATTTCTAACATAGCCCTCGCCTTCATTATTTGAAATTTTAATGATTGATATAGTATTTTTTTTAAAAAAATATGTGATTAAAGAGAAGAATTTTCTTAAAAATTAAATGTAATATTATTTTATTAAAAACGTGTAATCAATGAGGATAAAGAAAGAAAAAATCTATTATTTGAATGGACATAAAATGCAAATTCAGAGACAAAAAAAAGAAGAAGTGTAAAACCCCATTCATACTCTCATTCCCTCCCTTCTTCTCGTTCAATCCTCTTATCCCATCATATAACATTTCTTTGATTGAATTGCAGAAAGCAAATATGGACAAAAACAATTCCAGCGAAAACCAAGAGCAGGAAGAACAAGTAGTAAACCCTTGGGAAGTTTCAGCAAAAGGCAAAATCGACTACGACAAGCTCATTGAAAAGTTTGGTTGCCAACGCCTTGATCAGTCGATAATCGATCGAGTTGCCCGCCTCACTGGCCGTCCTCCTCATGTCTTCCTCCGCCGTGCTGTGTTCTTCGCCCACCGCGACTTCAACGAGATTCTGGATGCCTATGAAAGAGGGAAGAAGTTTTATTTGTACACTGGACGTGGGCCTTCGTCGGAGGCCTTGCATTTGGGCCATCTCGTTCCTTTCATGTTTACCAAGTAATTGAACAAATTTTTTTTTCATTTTGTTCTCCGGTTGGAACTGAATTTTTANAGGCATGATTTGGTTTTGGGAGGATTTTCCGTTTAGTGTTATTTGAATTGGATTAACTGCATGTATTGGGCTCGATTGAATTGAGAATTGAAAATAAAGTAGAAGTCATGAAGCAGTACGTAAAAGCCACTGCCAGAAAAGGCTCAGGCTTTATTATTACCCACACATACAAGTTTGTTACTTTTGAATCAATAAGATTGTATTTTATAGTAATTGAAAGTAATTAGGTACGATCCTCTGAAATCACCATATGCGAAGCAGAAATACCAATTTTATACATTGTGCGGCAATAATGATACTTTGCCAGGCCTAAGGCGAAGGCTATTCAAGCTTCCTATGTTCACTATTTACAATTTTGAGTGAAATTTTATAGAATGAGATTTTGGAATTATTATTTATTTAAGGTACAATTTGTGTATGTAATGCACTATGTACAGTTATTACATCTCGTGCCTCCATTTAGGTGTTATTAAGTATCATTTGAATGGAGATTTAAAAATAGAACTAGACAACTAAGCATATTTATTGATTCTTTTATATATTCTGTGCTGGTGGGTGATTTTAGGTACTTGCAGGATGCCTTTAAGGTGCCACTTGTGATACAGCTAACTGATGATGAGAAGTGCATGTGGAAGAATTTAACAGTGGAGGAGAGTCAGAGACTGGCACGTGAAAATGCTAAAGATATAATCGCTTGTGGATTTGACATTTCAAAGACATTTATATTCTCGGATTTTGATTACGTTGGTGGGTAAGTAGTTTAAAATAGTAAGTCAGTTTTACATTTGTTTGTCTTTTTCAAAGTGGAGTGAAGTTAATGGACTTTTTGAACAAAGGTTGCACAATTGTGAATGTATTGGCTATAAATACGTTAAAACATATATTCATATACTGCAATGCTGTTTCTGAATCCCAAATGAAATTCCATATTCAGGTTCAAACAAACTAACCAAATCTGATGATGAATCCTTTATTGCACTGGGTATAATGGAACAGATCTCTGAATGTTGGTATCTATAGGAAATTTAACTGTTGAGATGTTTTTGTATGATTTTCGAATAGCAATAAAAGGTATCTGTGATTATGGATTAAACCTTCTGCTTCTGTTTTGGCATACAAAATCTTGTAGCTTGAAGGGCTGGAGTGTAGCTTGTGTTATTGTTCATGAAGGTTGTAGGTTCTGATTGTTTCCAAGATTCAGGAGTTTGTCTTAAAGCTCTGTTCCATTTACTCAGCCTTCAAAGAAATGTTATTGGGAAAAGTTTAACGTAATAATTCCTATGAAGAAAATAATACTAGAAAGATGGAGGGCTTCATTCATATCTGCCCCCTCTTACATTTCAGCCCTGGGTAGAGAGATTTTCTGATTCATGCTTTTCACATGTCCTGGAACCCATTCGTGTGTGGTTGTGTTCATAGACATATTTGCTTGCCTGCATATGCATGCCCACATGATTTTAAATGCTACTAAATTGCACTAGTCATAAAGTATGGCATGGGACATTATGTATTCTTGCCTAGGTTTGGTTCCTCAAATAGATGACTTCTCTTATTTCTGATGACCATATTTTACATTCATAAATCAAATTCATTACTTGTTGAATATCTGTACTATTGCTCTTACACGAGAATTATTTTTGCAGTTCCTTCTACAAGAACATGGTCAAGATTGCTAAATGTGTTACATATAACAAGGTGATTAGGTGTTTTGGGAAAATTTTATGTGTTTGCCCCATTCTTTTTCATTTCTGTTAAGCATCCATAAGCTATATTGACTAGACTTCTAGCTTGTAAACCTGAAAACAAAATCTGGTTGATTTTGTAGGTAGTCGGTATATTTGGTTTCACTGGTGAAGATCACATTGGAAAAGTTAGCTTTCCACCTGTTCAGGTAGAAACCTTTTCAACACCTGTCATGATTGATTGTACCATTTGATGTTCTGAGTTTTCAAAATTGTAACAGTGGTTTTGGAAAAGTATTTTTAGTTTTTATTTTCTAATGAAAGAACAAATTTGTTGATAAGGAGAAATACTGACTGAAGTAGAGGAGGGAGTCCTTGTGTACTTGAAAACAACGGGAAAAGGAAAAAAAGACAGTTGAAGAAATAAATCCTTCCAAACACGTTGGAAATTGGGACTAAGCTAAAACAAATCTGTCTAAGATGCAATGAGGATTGCTATAATGATTCTGAAAGATTCTTGTCTCCTCTCAAACCATACATACCATGCTGTAGCAATCATAACACAGTACCATAAAATTTTATTCTTTTTCATATTTCTCGAATATAAAAAATCAACCTAAGATGTGGTCAGGATAACAAACTCTACAATGATACCAAACACTTAACCAAGTCAACCTAATGGAAGTATAGTGCATGAAATTAGAGAGTGCATATTGTTACTTCACCAAGCATCTTGCACAAACATCAAAACTAACGAGACACTTCATTGGGAAAACTGAAGCAGCTTAGGACTGCAAAAGGTAGGTGAAAAAAGTTTTACATGACAACACACCAGAACTATGAAGGCTACAAACTCTAGAATGAAAGAATAAATCTACTAGTGGCGGATCCAAGATCTCGAGTGAGCACGAGCGGCTTCGTTGACCGTCAATGGCCGCAATTAAAATCACATATATCTATTACTTTGTTAAAACTGAACATATATTTTTTTGTTACATTTAATGTTAACATTCACCAAATGCCATATTGGTCAAGCTTTTCATATTTCCAAAAGGGATCAAATGTTCGAACCTTTCCCTTTGCAATGGTTTTAATAACTATGCTTCAAAACGATGAAAAATATTGAACTAAAATAATTGCATGATGGATTGCTCTCGTAGTGAATCGAACTCAAGGCCTCGTGCTTACTAAACAGGTGCTCACCAACTGAGCTATGAGAGTTGCTTGAGAATAAATGAAATCACCGCTATATATCCAAACAAATATATATGTTGACACCAAAAAAAATTACATTCCGGCGGATCCCGGTGCTCGTCCAATGCTGGATCCGCTGGTGAAATCTGCCATATGCCATAATATTGTTGGATCATCCACTTCCCGGTCATTGAAATTGTGAACGAAAATAAAATAAAATAAAGTAAAACTAAACTCTGAATTGGATACTCTATTAGAACTATAAAACTGAGAAATAGGAACATTTCCCAGAGATGACAGGCATGCAAACAAGATGGTATACAGTGATGAGCAACAGACTTAGACCACCAATTTCTCCCAACTTCAAAAGAGTCTATAGTTGAGCACAAGAAAAGGAGAAGCAAGAAAGCAACTGCTTGAGCTATTGGTCCCATCAGGATAAGAACTTCCCTTCATAAAAAAAAAAAAAAGAGCTCTAACTTGCGCATTTTGACTTCACTTATGGTGGTTCAATGTGGAAAGAAATTAATTGTCTGTTTGCATTATCTGAAAACAACTTCTTGGCAGTACATCTCTCAATGGTTAAGTGCTTGGTTTTGTTTTCATTTAGTCCCTGCAAGAAGTCTATGTCACATTATTGTAGTCTCTCTCAATGGAGGAGGTGACTGTTGTCACGTGGAGCTCTTTGAATGCCACTTGTGGTCCCTAGTGTTTCTTTAATCAATCTATTCCAACTTACCACCAGCCCTTTGCCTCACTATCCCCTGGCTACACATTTTGCATTGGGAACTATGTTAATTTTTTTCTGAGGGTATCTATCTTCTGTAACTATGCTAAGGGTAGAGTGTATCTTGGAAGTTGAAGTTCAGACTATTATGAAATTTCAAGACCTTAGCTTTCAGAATTAACCTTTGTGAATTCCTATTTCTGTATCTTATGATCATTTTCCAGGTATAGTATATTTTTCAACAATTCGCGCTCTGCCTTGCTCCGGCAGAAATTTGCATTATTTGCTGTCCACAGATTGTGGAACTATTTCTGTATCTTATGATCATTTTCCATTCACCTTTCGTATATCTTCATTGTGGGACTGGTATTGTTAAAAGAATATGTTAACCGTACTTTTTTAAAAGATGAAAATTCATCCTTCTCTAATTCTGAGTGCTTCCAGTAGAAAGACAACCAAAACCAGTGAAAAGCTTCATAAAAGGGTTAAAACTCCTATTTATTTGTTTGCACTTATGGAATGATGTTATAATAGTTCTTGAGCTACACTTATTACCCAACTCCCCAACCCCAGATTTTATAGCCTTTTTAAGTTACCTAATTCTATATAATTTCAGGCTGCTCCATCATTTCCAAGTTCATTTCCACATCTCTTTACCGGCAAAGATAATCTTCGATGTTTGATTCCCTGTGCAATTGACCAGGTTTATCCTCTTTCCTATCTTTATTAGTTTTTTGCTATAATATACCGACGATCAATGGCAGTGGTGATACATTTTCGGGATATTATATTGGTGAAATTCAATGACGTTGTAACAGTTTGGCTGTGTAAGGATCATCATATATTTTGTACTATACATATCTATGTGTGGTTTTCCCCTTGATAATATGATTTATGCTGGGAAGGGAAGAGGAACTGGTCCAGCTTTCTGTATATTGCTTGTTCGTGCCAGAACTCTTTCTTCCTTTCCTAGTTGTTCTATTTGATATCCTAATCCGTTTTTGCTTGTTCTTAATTTCTTTATGGCATTAACTTTAATTTGGTTATTTTTCAGGATCCTTACTTCCGAATGACGCGAGATGTTGCTCCTCGGTTAGGGTATCACAAGCCTGCTTTGATAGAATCATTATTCTTTCCTGCACTTCAGGTTTCTTTCAATCTTCTATATAAAAAGTAATGATATACAATGAATGTCTAAAAGCTGTCTAGGAAGTACAATATTTCTAGAATAAGTGGCGTCCTGCATTTCTGCTGGGTAAGTAGCTGATTTTGGTCAATTTCTCTTATGGGGTCTTGTTCTGCCTGAGAAGTCCTATATTTTTCACGAAGCTTTTTTACATCAACAATTGCGGTTTTATCACCACATTGTTAGGTGTGTCATTTCATATTGTTAACTGCTCCTTTAATTGGATTATTAAGCTTCAATTATTCACAGGAACGTCTGGATTGGAGTACATTTCTAGGATGAAAGAATTAATACTTGGACATTTCATTCAGAAGTCAATATATGTCTGTCAGATACACACACTACTTTTGAGTTGTGGCCATTATAGGAAATATATATTTCACTTGTTTACTGCATGTTTGGGCTGTGGTCTACTAAATTCTTGAGAAGGCATCATTTTAGGTCACTATCCCAGAAAATCCGTGAAGACATGTTAGGTTAGTGACCATAAATGCTGTGACCCGAGTGAAAAGCAATGTCATTGTCCATCAGGTTTTGGTAATGTTGCATTGTTTCATGAGTGTTGTATCAATATTCATGTATGATTCCTAGAAGACTTTGTACTTTTCTATGCATAATTTATATTGGTCTCCTACCTTAGTTGTAATTGTATCATCCTGTACAGAAAATCTTCAAAATAAGTGCAGTGATTGTACTCATTGTAATCGAGAATCAATGTGAAGCATAGCTCGCAATCTTATTGTGAAATTCTATTTTTGGAGAAATAGTTCTCCACTTAACCTTATAAGCCTTCAGTTAGCTTGTCTATGCAACTTTCTTATCTCCATTTGTATGGAATTTGTTTTTGCAGTTGTTTCAGGCTTCCAGTTAGGCAATTGTTTTTGTGCAAGTTGTAGTTAACCTTTTATGATATTACAAATTTTCAGGGGGAGACAGGAAAAATGTCTGCCAGTGATCCAAATTCTGCCATCTATGTGACTGATTCTGGGAAGGATATTAAGAACAAGGTTCTACTAGGAATTCTCTGTTATTTTCGACCCATCTTATTCATTATCGAGTGGAACAGTCATTTATCCATTTTGTGTACTTCTCAGCTTGGATAACATCTATGATTGCATATATTGTCCAGCTGCTAGTGACAAAAAATTTTTGGGAGAGTTTTATTTTTATAGGGGTTGTATTCATCCATGCTGTAATGTTTTTCTGCATTTCGTTACTTGCTATATGATATCTTTAATAAATGCTGAAAGTGAGAGTAGATTCTAGTTTGAATAAAATTTCTGAAAAGTTCTGCAATAATTTCCCTTTCCAATGTAACAACCCTGACAAGCCATAGTCAATGATAAAATGATTTAACTTAATTGCTTGTCAAACAATATGTTACTCATCCTTGAGATCATCAAAACTATAGCGAGGTCGTTACTTGGTGAATTTCTCCCGAGTGCTGGGAAGGGTGGAATGGTTATTGGACTAGTATTGTCTCGACAATTTGCTAACAGGGCTGCCAAACCACTCAAGCACTCATTCTCCTCAACCTTGCCTGTGAGTCTGTGACTTTTTGTCCATTGAACCTCTCACTGTAAAATCACATAACAAATCTTTTCACATCGGTTATTGAGTTCATTCAACTAGCATGGTTTCCATCAATCCATATTTTTCTATTTTAAAATTCTCTCAGCATACTTCTTTGTGATATTATTGTATAACATTTCAAATTGATTTTGACTTTGAGAGAGAAAAGTAAACTCCTGTTCATGATACATATGATTGAATTAACAAGTCTTGTAGTAGTAGTCATTCATGACTTCAAATCTAAATGTTTATGGTGCTGAATCCCTTTGGAATGCTTTATTTGTAGTTGGTGTGGTTACTTTGACTACCGTTAATTTTGTTCAGATAAACAAATATGCTTTCTCTGGTGGGCAAGACTCTGTTGAAAATCATCGCAAGTATGGAGCGAACCTTGAGGTACTATATAATTTATATCATCTACCTGGTAATCCATATAGTGAAAAGGTGAACTATATTTTTCAAGTAACATGACAATTTTGACTTGTTTTCCGGTTTCACATAATGTCCCTATTTGGTAGAAATTAAAATTTAGATTTTAATATAAGCAAAATCAACAACTAATTTTAACCACACATTTTGTTGGACCAACAACTTTTTAACCACACATTTCATCTATTTTTATCAAAACCTACTAAAAATTTGATTTTAATTCCAATCGAATAGGGGTATTATCTTCTAGTTATGTTTTTGGTAGTTGGGTAGTTGTTTAGCCCGATATTGTCTTTAAGGTTTGTTTGATAAAGCTTTTGATAAAAGTTGTAGTAGATTTTGATAAAAGTTAATATAATGTAGGGTTGAAAAATTGATAAAAGTTGTGGGTCCTATGAAATGTGGTATTGAAATTGAAGTTTGAGGAGTTGAAAAGTCGATAAAATTTTATCGAAGTTTTCAACTTTTGTGCAAGTGTGTTTCTTTTACATTCTTGGGACGAGGCACACTAATCTCTCTCTTGCTTTCCTCTTCGATGTTCTTCAGGTGGACATACCAATTAAATATCTTGGTTTTTTCTTGGAGGATGATGCTGAACTTGAAAATATCAGGACGGTAAGATAATAATCCATCTACTGTGCAAGTTGCATCATATACTTTTGGCACTGCCTTCGAATTAATTTTTACTTATCCTTTCCCATTCTTACACAATCACATATTAATCTCTTTTTCAAATAATGATTTATAATCTCTCAGGAATATGGAGCTGGTCGTATGCTAACAGGTGAAGTGAAGAAGCGACTTACAGAAATTTTAACAGAAATGGTTGAAAGACATCGCAGGGCCAGAGCTGCTGTTACAGATGAGGTAATTGACAAGTATCTTTTCTAACATTGAGATTATGGGTCAATTAATTAGTATATATCTCAACTGCCCATCAAATAAATTGATGCTCGTTCTTTAAATACTTGGAACCATAAATTGTAGATTATAGCTAATAAGCATTTGGAGGAAGTAAAAAATAAAGTAACTTTGCATAATCGGGCTCTCGTTGTTGTTTACTTGGATATATTTTTTCCTGTATATGTATTCTCGTATCTGAATGGTGGTCTAGAAATTAAGGTCCCAATCAATTTTTCATTAACTTCGTGTCTTCTGCTAATGCCACTGGTTTAAATTGCTATAATCTAGCCACTGCCTAATAGACAGAATTTAGAAGAGGAGATAGAGGTTTGTCAAAATTTCGGCTAATTTCTTTTGGAAGATGTAGAACATGCGAAATCAAAATTTCTAGATGCTAGCTGCCAACAGCTATGTATTTGCTAATAATTTGTATGGTTATGCTCGAAGAGTTTGAAGTCTTTTCTTTCCTTTGTTTACCCAGATGGTAGATGCATTCATGGCAGTACGACCACTTCCCAACATGTTCAACTAAATTGGAAGGAAGTGATAGTCGTGTTCTATGTGTTTCGTGCAAAAGCTATAGCACATCTTACTCATCAATTTGGAAGAACACTTCAAATCATAAGAATTTTGTTCATGTATCATTTTTTGCACACCTTGTCATTTTACCCAGTCTATTAAGAGTGAGCAGAAGCAATTATTGATAAATGTATCTTTTTGCCTTGTTTTTTAATTGGAATTGTGTCACTTTAAGCAATTTTCTATCCATTTATAATTTAAAATCGATTATAAATAACTTCCAAATATGATTACTTAAACATGTCAAGTGGATATATATTTTATGGGAAGAAGAGTGGTTGGCTTTGCCTTTTCTGTAAAGTCATCTTTGAGATGTCAACAATATTAATCATACTAGTGGTTGGAGGCTACAACTGTATATATCATTAAATGCGAAAACATGGCTTTGAAGAAAATTCAAGCCTGTTACTAAAAGTTTCAAAAAGTCTAAGAATTGACATTTCATTACTTTTAATTTTTTTTTATGTATATGGCTATAACTATCTATGTTCTTAATGTGTTTGTGATTTAGTATTTTGTAGACGGTTAGCTACTGTGTACCATCTTACATGAATAGTGTAATGTCGATCAATCAGAAAAAGTATGCATAAAAGTATGTGGGATCGCAGAGGAATCTTAGAATTTTGTCAATCAAAATAAATTAATAAAATGACGATTTTAAGTATTGTGATATTTTTCTGAAGATTAATCTAAGATTTAATACGATTGTCAATAAAATCCTTTGTTTAGTTTTCAAAAAATTCTATGCAAGCACACCACAACTTGACATTGAATTGAATTTTGTGTAGTTTTATTATCTAATATTATATATTTAACTACACACGGAGGACAGCCTTCAATTTGGTTCAACTTGTGCAATTTCACAGGCTATGGGGTATGGGCTCCATTTGTTTCAAATAATTAGGTCAATGGAGACTATTCCATTTATTTATTGGTATTATTTGGATTGAGAGAGGCCTTGTTTGGAGAAGCATACAAAAAAGTCAGAAAGATAATAAATAATAATAATAATGACGTGTTTGATGATGTGTTAGGGCAATTCGAGTGTATGGTCCTACGTCGATGCATTACACTTGATTTTTATCTGTCCTTTGATCGTTGACAAATTTGGTCAAGTGTAAGAGGTTGATTAGCGAGCTTATTAAACACTGTTTGGTCGGACTTCTATCTTTTGTAAAAAAGTTTCTTGAAAGAGACATTAATTAATGTTTGGAATAATTTAAAATTTTAAATTTAAAATTTAATAAATTTTAAATTTTAAATTTAATTTAATTTTAAATTAAAAAATTTAATTTAAATTTAAAATTTAAAATTTTAAATTTTAAATTTTAAATTTTTTTAATTTTAATTTAATTTAAAATTTAAAAATTTTAAATTTTAATTTAAATTTTAAATTAAATTAAAATTTTAAAAAATTAAAATTTTAAATTTTAAATTTAAAATTAATCTTATTTTTAAAAGAGCTTTTAAAGAAAATCATATTGGACTAATTTCCTTAAAAAAATTATAAATTTAACGAAATAGATCTAAAAATAACTTAAATCTTAAAAAATTTCTTTTCCTACATTAATAAAAGAGTGATTTTTGCTGTCATTGTTCATAAGCCATATTCGAGCCGAGCCAAATGGCTTTATGGCTCTGCTCGGCTAAGTTATTTTTTTTATAGCCGAGCCATCGGCTGACTTTTTTTTTTTGTTAATTTTGTTTACAGTCAAGTCAAATGGTTCGGCTCGGCTAATTTTTATTTATTTATTTTTTTTTTGTACGTTTGATTCAGTATTTTAAGTTACGAATTTTCGTTTTAAGCGATTTAAAATTTATTGAAAATATTGAAGTGCAACAATGATAAATATATGATCGATAATTTTAAATATCAAAATTTGCTGTGCGACCATAATAAATATATGATCGATAAATTTTAAATATCAAAATAAATTTACATTAATTGTGAAACGTAAAGTCGTGATTGTTTAGGTTTCTTTTCAATCTCAACCTCATTCCAATCTTTTTTTTTCGAATTTTTTTCCTATACTTTTTCGTTTGATTCGATATTTCAGATATGACTATTCATTTGGGTCAATTTTAATTAAAAAAAAAAACTTAAAATGTGATAATAAGAAATATATTGTCAATTAAGTTAAAATATAAAAATGACTTTATGACTCGACTTGGCTAAGTTTTTTTTGTTTATTGATTTTTGTTTTACGTTTGATTAGTTTTTTTTTTTTTTTTTTTTTTTTTTTTTATTAGTTTTTTTCAATTTATTTGAGTTTATTAGTTATTTTAACTTCTTTTTTTTTTTATGCTTGATTCAGTATTTTAAGTTACACATATTCGTTTTAATGATTTAAAATTTGTTGAAAATGTTGAAGTGCGGCCACGATAAATATATAATCGATAATTTTAAATATCAAAATTTGAAGTGCGGTCATAATATATATAATCGATAAATTTTAAATATCAAAATAATTTTACATTAATTGTGAAACGTAAAGTCGTGATTATTTAGGTTTCTTTTTAATCCCAACCTCATTCCAATGTCTTTTTTTCGAACTTTATTTTCCTACAATTTTTCTTTTGATTCGATGAATATCCATTTGGATCGATTTCAAATTTTTTTAAAAAACTT
>CAIGRN010195413.1:0-15578 GCA_903798345.1 Fraxinus anomala | reverse complement strand
CTAAATAGAAATAGAAACTAACATCCTATTTGATAGCCATTTTTTGCCCAATGAATTAATTTTTTTACCGTTGAAATGGGCCCACTTTCTGCAAAAAAAAAAAAAAAAAGACGTCCACTACATTTAACTATTCCAATGTGATTTGTTTTTGTTAATTACCATTTATATCCTTCATTTTTGTGTGAGTATAAAAACATGGAGGGACAATTCTATCATTTTACACGCCTACATAATTCAAATAGTCACTAACATGTGTCAATAATGACAGTGATCAAGGGATCTATTGCAGAGCCAACAGTTGGAATTTTTATTATAATGGGGGCGAGATTGCCTCCCAAACAGGGGCTATGATACATTTTAATATATACTTCTACATTGAATAAATCAAATCACTAGCTATATTAACCACTTGGGCAAATTCAATTTTATCAGAACGGTCTGTGAAAGACGTTAATGTTTAAAAATTGACACTATTAACCAATTAGCATTGTAAGAATTAAATGTAGAGACGATAGGAATGTCAAACAATAAAAGATATTTGCCGCATTTTTAGTTTTCCCGCATTGTGACTATGCTAAGCCAAGGACGATTCAGCACAATCAAGTTGACACATCTATAGAGATGTAAACGCAAGAAAAATATTTTTCACGATTTGTCGATAAAGAAAACAGGAGGTGAAAAAAAAAAGCGATAAATTACAAAATATAATTATGTTGATAACAATTCGTCACGTTAAATAAAAGAATATTTTTACATTTATTTTTGACTATCTCTTTCCTTTTATGTTTGATTTAATTTCACTCTTGATTTATAATTGAATCGAAGTCACTGGTCCATCACACTGCTCAAGTAGACCACCCCTTGAATTAACTTCAAAAGAATATATGTACATATATTTTTAACTTTCTTTTCCTTTTATATCTAATTTTCCTCTTGAATTATAATTGAATTGAAGTCACTGGTCCGTCCACACTGCTCAGGCAAAGAAGTAGACAACCTCTTGAATTAGCCCATCTTTGATTTAGATAAAAATCAAAATTTTAGTAGATTTTGATAAAAATTAGTAAAATATGTGGTTGAAAACTTAATAAACAATCTTTTTTTTATAAAAATCAAGTAGGGATTTAAAAAATAGTTGGACGTTTTATTTTTTTATTTTATGTCAACAGCTCTAAGCTCGTGCTACAACTATCGTGCTGGTTGATGCTATGTAGTATTTTTATATATGAGAAAAATACATATTTAGGTCGATTTTATATTAGGAAGCTACTATTTTCATTCATCATTCTTATATAAAAGGAAAAAAAAAATTAGCTTTGTATTATTTATATACTATGGTAGCAAAATTAATTTTCCTTTGTTGTTGGTGGAATTCATTGAAGTGCTATGGTCTATAGACTTCACTAGAGAAAAGTTAAAGACGGTATTTTATAAATGTTAGGATTTTAATTAAATATAAAGTTAAACTCACTCTCAATAATTAAATTCATTCAAAGTGTTCCAAATTTCAATGTAGGAAAATAATAAAATAATGTAAAGAAAAACTAGTTAAAATAAAATATAAACAAAAATAATAAATATTTTTTTGGAGTAGTAAATTTAAGTGTTAAATATAAAGAGTTTGTTGGAGTGTTTCAAAATTTTAATTCTCTAAATTTATAAATACTATTCAAATGATAAAATATACTCTTTAAAAATAGAGAGTTTATTGAAAATACTCTAAAAGATATCAAATGTTCACAAGTATTTAATGATGATAAATATTAGTTGATGAATTTAGAGTGATATATTTTATTTGATTTTATTATTATCTATCTAAGTAAATTCACATAAGGCTAAAAAGTTATAACTTATACATATAAAAGAATGGTGAATGAAAATATCGATTTTTGTAAATAATTGTTTTGTATCCTAGTTTAATTTCACCACCAAACCTTTATATAAGGCTAAACATATTCACACTACAATTTTAATAAATAAACTACATTTTTTAATTGCATGAAATGTTCACAACGTTTACATATTATCATATTTATGTCTCAAACTTTTGTCATCGTATTATCATCTCAAATTAACATAAATTGTTCCTAATTATGATTTATCCCCAAAATTTTCTTTAAAACATAGTAAAAAGACTCATTTGCACATTATACTTTTAAATAATATAACAAATAATAATACATAAATGCGATTAAGTCCCCAGTTGGCCCTCATTATTTGATATTTTAATTGTTAGAATTATGTTTTTTTTTAAATGTGTGGTTAAAAATGAAGAATTTTTTTTTTTTTTGAAATTACGTGTAATATTATTTTATTAGAGAATGTGTGATTGACAAGAAAATAGAGAAAATGAATTATAATCTTTATTTTAAAGCATGTTAACAATATTTTCTAACATAAATTTAAAGCACGTTAATAATACTTTTGAACGAAAATCATGATTAAAGACAAAAAAAATTTATCAATAAAATGTTAAAAATAAGAATATTATGAAGAAAAAAGTTAAAGATACAAATATGATAATGAATAAAGGTTAATGACATTTAGAGTGCGTTTGATTTACAATATTTTTAATAGAAAAATCTTTTTTTTTATTTAAATGATTATTTTCGTGTTGTTTGATTGATATTTTTTCATGACAAATATTTTTCTACTTTTGATCAAGTGGCTAGATTTTTCTCGAAAAAAAAGTAAAATATTTTCTTTAGGAATGTAAATTTTATTTTTCAAGCAATTCGTAATTACCATAACTCAACTTAACCCACCCCCTTTTCTCGTCAATATTATCTCTCTCATAAGCCGGTAGAGATTTCTTCAAATTTTCCTTCCCCATTTGACGTTCTGCTTCGCCAATTCCATTAATTTGTTTTCTGGTATTTCTCGATTTTCTGCCAATCAAATCATAATCTTGGTATTTCTCGTTTTCTCTGTTTTCATTCTTTGTTTTTGGGTTTTGATTATTTGATTTATCATCTAAAATTATGGGTCCGTTCATCCTTGGATTAAAAAAAAAAAAGTTGATTTAAACTCTGTGAAATTTGATTTTTGGCTTTCAATGGATTTAGGGGTCTGATATTTTGTCCTTTTGTCTTTACTGAAGTTGTTTCATCCAGCTATCCTTCACAGACATGATTTATATCATGGAAACATTCACCTTTGAATATTTTGTGTAATTATTGTTCATGTTTGATTTTCTTAAACCATCTTTGCCTGTGTGAATGGGAAGCTTAATTTTGTTTTTATTGGTATATTTGGAGTAACTGGCAATCATTTGAGAATAATTAAAAAATTGAGTTACAACAAGCTATAGGAAAGATTCTCTCTTTTTACTTTTTTACCCCCAACCTATCAACAGTCAACAATCAATGGTAAAACAAGGCAAGCGTGAATGGATGGGTGCAATAGGGGAGGGTAGAAGTGGAAAATGGAAACGAAAAGATTGCAATCACGTGCAATAGTCGAGCGAGAGTCTAGCTAGAGTATTTATAAGCTTGATTGATAAAGAATACATGCATGATATGGCATATGAGAAGCTTCGTTGTGATCCACTTCCACTACTTTAGGATGGCGTGCTTGGACAATTCAACAACCATATGTAAAAGTATGATATCTATGTTGGTTTGAATTACTACTTTCTCATAATATATAATTTTTGGTTTTTTAATTTAATTTAGTTGCTATGTACTATGCTGGACAAACTCTTTTCATTATTCATTAAGGTTTTCACTCGATCAAAAATTGTGGAAGACGCCAAATCTTTTGAGACAATGGATATGAAAGCAACTGAACCCTATAAATAAAAGTGTAATCACACTCGATTATGTGTTTTTATGGAATTCTTTCACGATCTGGGGCCACCTCAATATAATATGCAACGAGTTGTTCAAATGTTTGTTATGTATTAAATTCATCTTGCATTTGAATTACATTTGTGCAAGGATCGAACCCACCATTGAACAATACTTCTAAAAATTGATTGAATAATTTTCAAGGAAAAGTTACAATTTCCATGGAAAAGTGACAAATTCCATGGAAAACAATGACTATTAAACACTAAAAGATAGAGAAGTACAACATTTTCTAGGTTGAAAATGAAGTCAATCAAACACATTTAATTGACATTTTTCACGCAAATAATTTCTAGGCAAATCAATTATCTAGAATTCATTTTTTTTTTCCATATAAATTTCATGCATGTAATCAAATGCATCCTTAATGTAATTAAAACGATGTGTAAATATAACCATCCTTAAGAAATTGTTGTCACGTTTATTATGGCTCTTGATCATGTGCCTAGTACTTTTGTGCACATTTTGGACCCAATGGAGTTTTAAATAATACATAAAACATTGAAGATTATAAACAGAATACCTTAAATGTTGATTTAAGTAGATTGACAATTGCTCGATCGTGAGGGCACATAAGCAGTCCACACAGGAACTACAAGGTTGGGAATTACATGTTTATTTGTCTCATTATTTATGAATTAATTACTTTAAAAAAATATTATTTTGCTTTTCTTATGAAAATGGAATATTGTTGTCATTTGATTGAAAAAAAAAATTAAATAATAATCTCGAACACGAGACTTAAAATTTGCTAACAAAAATCTGAATATGTGATAATAACCAACCTATTTCAAAGTTTTGCGGTCACTAAATTATATCTTAAACTCGATGTTTACTATTTGTCCATGCTTGCCCGATGGGAAGTAAGAAGAAACAGTTATTGATTACGAGGTTGCTAGGAAAATTCATTTTCTTTGTTCAAATATGATTAACTTTGATAAAGACAACGTTTTAACGGTAATAATGACGACTTAATTGAGTTATTGTTAGCTTAGTTTAATGTCAATAATTTCACGAATGTTGTGATAGTTTCCAATAATACACGACTTTTGTGTTTTCAAAATTCAAGCAAAATAAATAAAAGTATTATGGAATAAGCTCATTGTTTCCCATTTTATTAAATATGAGTAATATTGTTTTTCAAAGTCAAGTATGTATGTATGTATGTATGTATGTATGTATGTCTTATTATTATTATTATTATTATGACGATGATGGGTATGGATATTTATTTTAGTACTTAATTTTGTAAAATATACTCACACAAAATTAACAATGTTATTCATCGAGAGTGATAATGATTATTGGTTTGTGTGTTAGTAATGTTACTGTTACATTGTCAATGAATAAATGATCTTGTTATATGTACATCAGTGATTACATAATATCACATGATACTTTACTATTTGTCAGTTTAAAATATATTCAACTTTTTTTCATTCAATCTTTTTCCTGCACATTATATTATGCAATCCCTTGTATATAATGTACAAGTAGCAAAATTAATGAAAAAAAACCGTATTCTAACTTTATTAGACAATATGACAGTGACTATACTACCACATAGACGAATGATGGTCATGAATAACATTATTCAAATGACATACATATTTTTTTAACATTCTTGACAATAAAACGCATCTTCCTTCAAATCTTGTTGAAAATGTCAGAAAAACAATATAAAAACTTGATATGATTTCTCTTCAAGGTACTCGAATTATCGCTATGTTAAAGAAATAACATTAATTTCCACTAGTTGTTTACAAACAAGTTGCTGTTGAATTTATTGGGGCCTCGATAAAATTGTTGATTATTTGGTACTTCCAATGATATGTATTATATTATTTGCAATGAGGATAAAAAAAAATCCTGATATTTGTATATAGAGAATACACAATCATCTTTCCATGATAAAATACAAAGAATTATATTATATTCTAAACAAAAAACGAGAGTATCAAGTCATAAATTGCTAGATCATGTTTCCATGATCTTGTACATTACTTACAAGTCCACGAAATTTCTATTTGAATAATCATTACTTTTCTATGAAAGTCTTCATCATTTCAAAATTTCGACAATCATTTCTTTTTTAATATTACTTTATATTCGTGATTACGACCTTTCATTATGTCTAGATCTGACTTTTCCTCGTCGTTTTCTTTTATAAGGATATACAAATGTGAATATTGCTACAAAAAGTGAAAGATTGATTACATAATAAACCTAGACAAACGTGTTGTTGAAAGTGTCCCCAATCCAATAATTCATGAAAAATATCAAAATTGCAAGAATGGAGATAAGATATGTTAGGCAAGAATGTCCACAACAGAACCTTGAATATATTGTATTTTCTACATGCTTGGACAAAGATTTAACTTTTCATTTAGAGCTCTTCATTTTCGTCATCAACAAACATTTCTCTGGTAATTCTAGTCAAGCAACTTATTATTTGTAGAATAATTCTTGTTGTATACCTTTGTGTACAACAAGTTTGACACTCCCCTCACATGAGGGGAGTGACCCACATCCAAATAAAATAATATGTCCCTCCCCCTTATTGTGAGGGGGGCAGAGTGCCCGTGTCATGCTTGATGTACACTTTGGTTCTTATTTGTAGGCCTTCAATTTGAAGTATAGCACGACACGTTCGTTACTACTTGCAAGTACTGAGAAAGTTAAAGTTGATTGAATCGGATAAATTATATAACTATCGGTACAAGATGAATTTGATTAAAAAAAAATTATTTTAATTCAAATTTTGAGTGAAAAGATTACAAAGAATCCACATGAAATACAAATGCATATCGTGCTCAAAATCCTCAAAGTAAAATTCACATATTTGTTTTCATTTGGAAATGTTTGGTATAATCACGAGTGTTATATACGTTACAAGTATTCTATTTTTAATTATTGTATCAATTGCCAATTCTTTATTGTTGGGTTTTCTAATACCCAATAAATTCCGGACGATAATGTTAAACCGTTTTTTGGATTATACTTCATAGGTCTCGACCAATGAGTGAATACCACAATCGCTCAAACCAATCCTACAACTTATTTGAGCAATTTGAAGTAATCTAATTTAATTAGTATTACTCATGGTCCGACTCATAAATCTTGGATGATTTCTTAGGTCGATAGCATATTTATCCACTACCTATTAGCTATTGAGCCTAATTATTACCTAACTTAAAAGTCCATCCCCAACATATATATGCTTGACTCACATTTGTTTGGTTTTAGCAGTGTATGAATTATATTTGCACTTACTTGTGAGGAGAGAAATTGATGGCTACAGCTATTGCTTCGTGCTTCCACTGTTGCGGTTTGTTCTTTTTGTTTCTTCCAGCCTTGGTGGCTTCTTTGTATGGCTGCAAATAACTCATACCAAAACCCTTTGTAGGCTAGCCAAGAAAGAAACCAATTGTTTGAGATTGAGTTGTGGTTTTGGGTTTGTTGGATTGTGATATTTGATTTGGTATATAGACGATATACTAAACCAGGAATCCTTGGTGATCTATTTATTATTCAACAGAATCAAACCATAATAAATTGTCAATTTAAGATGATGTAGTACAATAGAAGTGACAACTTATTTGTGATTCTGTTGTGCATCACCAGGGAGATTTTTGGTAGCATCATAAAGCATTTTAAAGCAAAATAACATATCTCTGTCTATTGCGAAACTGCTAGATAGAACGTAATAGATGCGGAGGGCTCGATCTTTGAGGTCACAGAATTTGAGCAATTTGTCATTAATAAACACAACAAGGATGGTTAGAGAAAATTGAAATTTCAAAACCTGGTTAAATGATCAAATCTTCAATTTCAACTAAGTTTCTCACTAGTTCAAAAAATAATAAGAAAAAATAAATGAAAACAACAGAAACCAGAAAATGAGAGAAGAAGGTAGCACCAAGGCAACAATTAAACTCTTTAATTTTTGAAAGAAATTTTTCTTTCTCCGAAACTCTCGAGTTTTGAAAATGAGGGGAGATGAGGAAGGGAAGGTAGGGCACAAAAAAGATGTAGTAAGAGAGCGTAAAATGAGGGAAGATAGTAACTTGAAGATCGAAAAAAAAAGGCTTCAACAGTTGGGTGTTGGGTGAAAGAATTAAATGGAGGAGAAAGATTTGCTTAAAAATATAAATTGATGTTTAAAAAGAGTTTAAACTATTATTTTCGAATCTATTTGTTTTTTTCTTTTTGCCAAATGAGTTATCATTGGCGATCTTTGGTAGCACTTTATATCATTTTTCAGCTTTTTAATTATTAAATATCTAACCTAATCAATAAGAAATTCTCTCTTGACAATGATATTTGTTGTATACGTAAATCATAGATGTGAAAAAATGTGGGATTCATCTATGAAAGGGTATAAAAAAGGAAAAGAAATGAATTCTAAAGATTTTGGGCAAATCCAAAGAAAGTTTTTCTATAAGTTCATCACAAAATATATTTAGATCCCAATAGACCCAATCTCATATAGTTGCCAATATCTCCTAAAAGCAAAAGAACAAATATTTGTTTTTCTTGAAAATAATAGCTTTATTAAATAGACGAGAAGGACTTTAACTTCACGGTCACACAGATTGAGAAATTTGTCATTAACGAACACAACAAGGATGATTAGAGGGATTTGAAATTTCAAAACCTAGTTAAAGTTCAAATCTTTCAATTTCAACTCGGTTTTCACTCTTTAAATCGAACCTTGAAAAGGAAAGAAGACGATAGCATGAAGGCAGAAAATTAAATCAATTAAATCCTTCAAAAAGAAATTTTTTTAAAATTCCTTCCTCAGTAGCTCTCGAGTTTCTAAAATGAACTGAGATAAAATGGTAAAGACATGGCATGAAAAAAGATACTAAAGAAGCCAAAAAATTGAAGAGTAATGTGTTTTAGCATTAATAATGACATGCAACTAATGTCAAGTATTATTGAGTAACAATTGCATGTCATTAAATTATAGAGTCATTTAAATGTAATATCACATAATTCATTTAATTGAACCTATCAGGTGTAATTATCTAAACTTGTACCAAATAGCATTATTAAAAAATGAAAGAAGATTATCAAGAGATGAAAAACAAGGCTTGAAATGGTAGAGGTGGTTGTGATGAAAGGATTAATTAGAAGATGACTTTTTTTAATGAATGGATATTTTAAAAGAATTAAATTGAATCTATTTTTTTTTTTGTTTTTTTTCTTCCTTTGACATGTACGTCCATTTGAAATTTTATAAATTGAAAATTTAAGATGATGGCTAGCAATGTAAGCACAACTCATTAGTGGTTCAGTCCTGTATCACATGGACGATTTTCTAGTAATGTTGCATGTTACCATTGATACTAAAATACCATTTTATGCAGCAGCAAATCATATATTCAATTAAATAAATCATATAATATCACATGTAATTGGACATATCATTTAATATCATCTATATGTCATATAGAGTGGGGTCCAACATCACTAATATTAGATAGCATTGCTCTTTTTTAACATGAGGTGGCATATTTCCTTAAAATAAATAATAAAAACTTTATCTATGGCAAAATTGTTGAATTGAGCCCAAGTTTGGTGGGGTTTTTTTTTTTTGGAAAAATATTATTTTGCATAGTGAATATTTGGAGAAAAAATAAGAAAAAATTTTGAATTTACATGTATAATATTTTATTGTCTGAATATTTTGTTAAAAATGAGTATATAGAAATTTTTTTAAAAGAATGGAAAACAAACAAGGGCCGAATAAAATATTTGAGCACAAAAATTAGAGAAATTGAAAAAGATTCGTAATGAACCCAACTAGGATGAGAGCAATTTGAAATTTCAAAACCTAGTTAAGGATTTCGTCCTTGTTTGGCCTTCATTTTTTTATATATATATTTTTTAAATTTATTTTTAACTATTCATTTCATGAAACTCAATACTTTTATCATTATTTCATTAACTTTTATCTAAATTTACTAAAATTTGATTTTTAACTTAATCAAACGGAGGTCTAAACCTTTCAATTTGAACTTAGCACTTTTTGGTTTAACAAGATAAAAATTAAAATTAAAATCAATATTTAATTTTAGCTAAAAAAAATTTATGAGACCTACCACTTTTTTTTATTTTTCAATTTTAGATTTTATTAACTTTTAATAATTTTAACTAAAAAAATAGCTAGTGACACCACAGAGCCAATTCAAAAAAACATTAAAAAAAATGGAATTTTTAACACTATCCGTGGTCAATTTATGAAGATAAATTGCAATAAATAAAGGGCAGATAAAGACAACCTGGAGCCAATTTCTCACTACAACCCACCACCCCACTCCTACATCACCAGTCTCATCCCAATCCTAATAGTCTCCTCCTCTGCCTCTGCCTCTTCCTTTTCAGTTTTCAATTTTTCTGTCTACATATAGATACAGGTATATTTTATGTATATGCATGGAGCCATCAATGGATCCACCACCTCCAACTACTGACTCAACTGGTGAAGCTCACATAGCTCCCGCAGCGAACCCAACTCCAACTAATAAAGCCCCCGCCCACAACCACCCAACTTATGCTGAGGTACGTATAACTGGAAAGACCCTTTGTCTAATTTTTGCTTAATTTGCAAGTTTTTGGGTTTAATTTTGTTGTTTGAGTAGATGATAACGGCGGCAATTGGGGCTTTGAAGGAGAGAAATGGGTCGAGCAAAAGGGCCATAGCTAAGTACATAGAGAGTCGGTATTCGAACCTGCCACCCACTCACTCGGCGCTGTTGACTCACCATATGAAACGGTTGAAGAACAACGGTCAGGTACTCATGGTGAAGAACTCTTACAAGCTTCCTAGATCTACTAGTGTACCTGTTACTGCAAATGGAAACGGTAATTCCATGTCTAATCCTGCTTCTGTTGGGTCCAAAAGACGGCCCGGTCGTCCCCCCAAGTATGCTCAAGCTGCAGTGCCCAATGTTATACCTGTTTTTGCTCCTGAAGCACGACAGGCCATGCCCGTGACAAATGACGTACCCATTGTTGTTCCGGGGACTGAATTGAACATGGCTATTGGACCAGGGTCTGTGTATGTTTCTGTTGGGTCGGTAAATGGTGATGCTTATGGTGCTGGAGATGGAAAGAAAAGAGGCCGTGGCCGTCCGCCTAAGCAGGGTGGGCCGAACCAAGGTGGACTAAAGAAGGGACCTGGTCGTCCGCTAAAGAGTTTGGGGCCTAAGTCAGGTAGTGTTGAGAGGCCGAGAGGGAGGCCAAAGAGCTATTCTTCATCTTCTGCTGCTGTTGTGACTGGTACGACTGCTCGAGGACGGCCAAAGAAGACAGTTACAGCTGCTGGTGTGGTGAAGGGGGCCGGGAGGCCACGTGGAAGGCCACCAAAGCCTAGGGATGTGGTAGCTGGGATTGCTCCACCTGCGGCCATTGGTGGAATTGTAGCACCTGTTGCTGTGAGGATGCCTACTGGTGCTACAATAGTGGTAGATTCTGGGGGTGTTGCACTTGCAGCACGGAAGCGACCTGGACGACCACCAAAGGCAGGTGGAGAGGCGAAGAAATCATTGAAGCAGCCTACGATGAAGCTCAAAAAGCTCAGAAAGCTATCTGGAAAACCTTTGGGGAGGCCCAAGAAGGTAAAAATCATGTTTTTGTGTCTTACTTATACATGTGGAGGTTAAAAAAACTGTAGAAATTGCACAAAATTTTTCATATCTTTATGATTGTTAAGAATTATAGTACACCTTTTTTCCAGAGAAAAGAGTTGCAGCTAACAATAGAATGAACTTAGGCATATATAAAACCTTCAATTATAGGTGAGAACTATTAAAAGAAACTTTCATTTCTAAATGGGCAAACAAAATAATGCTTAGGCGTGAACAAACCAAAGCCGCAAGAATAAAATAGTATGAAAAGGAAAGTGCTTCCATTTTATTCCAAAACTCCTAACATACAAGATCATGAGAATGGGAATCGTAGTTCATTGTATACGCAAAAAAGAAAAAGGGCTTACTCAAAAAGGAAAGTAAGATAAGGTACTCAAATGAATCTAGTTATCAATTTTCAAGGGTTGCATGCAAACCTAATGTTACTTCTTTTACCTAAATATTTTTTTTTTTGTAGTTTGAACTACTCCGTAAAAGTATGGAATTCCCCATTTTATGTGGAATATTGTTGTCGCTAATTATAGCCGCTTTGATTCAATTTGATTGGATGTGAAATATATCTTTGCTAACCAACACAGTTAACAACATGAGTTTGTGACAAATTTAAATGCTATGATTAAGATAATTTTCCATGTTTACAATTCATCCATATATTTTCTTTTGATTCAATTGTTTTTCATGATTTTCATTAAATCGCCTAATAGTAATGATGTAAGTTGACACTATTACAATTATTTTCAATATATATTCAACCAATTGAATATTTAAATATGTTGGTTTAAGTCTTTGCTTTACCAAAATTTATTAATTTATAGATTCTATTTTATTCTCGTTCAACAAATTTTTGGTGCTTTTAGCATCGTAGTGACAAGGACTCATGTTTCAAGAAATAACACATGTGAACTAGGAGTTTACCAAGTTATTTAAAGAAGGAAAACTGATTCTGAAATTAGGCTTTGAATTCTTAGTTTGTCTCTAGACATAATCAGATCAAATAAAATTCTTACTCTTCCTAGAAATGACTTGTGACGTGAATATATCTTCCATTACATGCTTTCTAGTCAATAATTCAAGTTGTTGTCTTAGAATCCTTCTGTAAGAATATCTTTAAGATGCTTTTCATTTTGGAATAAATTGCATTTGGATTAATCCGCTTTCTATTTTTACTTTGATAGAATGCATGCCCACCTCTTCATGCTTAGTCATATCCACTTTATACTTGAGTGAGTGTGAACACCTATATACGCTTCACCATATGAATCCCTTTAGGCAAATTAACATACGACCAAGTTCCATTATTGTCAAGGACTTGTTTATCTTCTAAGCTCATTTTCTTTCCATTTGGGAACAAGTCTATTGTTAGCACCCGGTATGTTAGTGGTAGATGCCATATATGTAAGGAAAAGTCTATTGTATGACAAACTTTTCAAGGAGATGCATAATACACAATCTAGTTCCTTTACCAAGAAATAGATAAGTCATAAAACATCTATACTTGTGATGTAGGGAGACATAATCACTTTTTTCAAAAATTATAGCTAATAAGAGAGGTGCAATTAAGCTCTATATCATCCAATATCAAGCCCGAGATCCACCCCGAGTACTATTGGTTTAGGGGCCATATCCTCTCACAAATATGCTCGCCCTCATTTTTCAGGAGAGTCGAACACGGGACACCTCCTGCTCTGATAGAAACCGATGTAGTAAGATGTGAACACTTTCCTCAAAAGTTAGAACTTATAGGAGAGGTCCAATCTAGCTCTATACATCCCATGATCAGGCCCAAGAATCCACCTAACACTATTTGTTTGGCGGCCAACCCCCTTAAACAATAGGCCAACCTCCATATTCAATCATGCTTTGCATCAGCTAGGTCACGATATTTGACCTACATGTGTTTTACAAGTTTCTTATTTTCAGATTGGACTCTTAAGGATTTATAAGAGGTTAATTTTCTACACTATTTTGAGGAATTTTCCTCCTATAATAGATGCGGAGCTCATGTTTGTTCAGTTAGTTGTTCTCTACCTACCATAGTTTCTTTAATGGAAGCACATATTTAGACTTATTTGGTTGTTAGGCCATTGACCAAGGATGGCTAGGAGGTTCCGGTGAAGTTGTTAATAGGCGTCTAGGTAAATGCGAATAAATTTCCCAAAAATGATCAACACTCATATTCTATGACGCACGGACACTTTTATTAGGATAGTGTGTTTGTATTCAACACATGTGTTGTGTTTGAAATCGACACTCATATTGATGTAGGACAATTTTATTCCAAATATGATTTCTTGTTTTATCTTGTTTTCTTATTCTTTCTTATTTCGAATGGGACTTCTTTTTCTTTCTTTATTAGAATTTGATTTCTTCCTTCTTTTAGATTAGGATTCTGTTTCTTTTCAGGATTTTTAGTTTTCTTTTCTCATAGTATTTCAGTTTTCTTTCATTTTATGATTCTAGTTTTCTTTCCTTATATTGATCAAATCAGTGAATTATTTTGCATATATAAACAAAGGCTTTGTACACTTTTGAAGCAAATAATTCATTATAATCAAATTATTCTCTATATATTTTCGTTTTTTCGAATGTATTCTTATTTTAAGAATTTCAATTCCAATTTTACACCAAAATTGGTATGTGTTGATGCCATTTGTAGAGGTCGAGATAACATGTATGTATTTTGGTTGTATGATAGGAAGATTGTTAGCAATTTTCAAATACCCGTACGAACAAAGCAAAAAATTTATAAGGTTGGTGGTGAGGTCAAAAAAGACGTCATTTAAAATGATCAAAATGCTGCCTACCACGATACTAAAATAGAGGTAGAAAAGGATGTGTAAGTTGAAAACTCGACAGCTATTGATCCTGTGAGGATGAAAAACACTAGTGAAATTGCAATTGAAGACCCTAAGATTGAGCTACACTTTGATGATGAACAAGCTAAAGATCAAAAGTGTCGAACAGAAAAAAGGGAATTGACCTTGCCAGTTAAAGAAGTCGAACGTGAGGCTTGTCAAATTAAGAATAAAATTTTGTTGACCTTTGCCATTCGAATGCCTAAGAATTGCATAAGCACGAGGAAAATTTTGAAACGTGTATCAATGAAGATAACCCCATTAGAAGTAAAAATAAAAAAATAAAAAATAAAAAAAAATAAAAATTTGAGAATCACAAACAATTGAAAATTCCAGAGTTTATACGTGTACAAAGGGGGTTCGAGAATGAGAGTTTGAATAAAGCATCGTTTCTAAAGGAATATTAGACACGGAAGTGTCCTTAAGGATGAGAAGATGAGCAATGTAGGGGCAAAGTTGATGTCATTCAAGGCAATTGAGAATAATAAAGAGACGGGCATTTGTTCAATATGTGACGTGGCTGATACTTTTTAGTATTTTTCTTTGATTGATTGATTTTCTTTTCTTCAACCAAATTTGAGGACAAGTTTTTTTTCAGGTGGGGAGAATGAATGTAGGACTATTCCAAATTGGATTTCTTATTGTACAGGGTTTTATCTGTTTTTCTTCTTCTTTCTTGTTTAGAATATTATTTCTTTTTTTTTTCTTGATTAGAATATAATTTCTTGTTTCTTTTATATTAGTATTTTGTTTCATTTTAGGATTTTAGTTTTTTTTCCTTCTATTAGTAAAATTAGGGAATTATTTTGCCCATATAAACAATGGCTTTTTACACTTGGGAGCAACCAATCTATTATAAGTGAATTATTCTCTACATATTTTCATGTNTTTCTTTTATATTAGTATTTTGTTTCATTTTAGGATTTTAGTTTTTTTTCCTTCTATTAGTAAAATTAGGGAATTATTTTGCCCATATAAACAATGGCTTTTTACACTTTTCAGCAACCAATCTATTATAATTGAATTATTCTCTACATATTTTCATGTTTTCAACTTTATTCTTGTTTCGAGAATTTCAATTCCTGATGTGAACCTACGTAGTGAAGAACTACGAAATCCACAACGGAAATGAAATCGAACCTAAGAAAGCTAAAGAACCAAAGTTTTGGATTTGATTCGAGAAATAACGAATCAAAATAACCAACAAAATGTAAACGAAT
>CAIGRN010195407.1:0-12570 GCA_903798345.1 Fraxinus anomala | reverse complement strand
AGTTTTTAGATGTTGATAGTGGTGGTTGTTTTAGGACAGGGATGATTTGGTGGTCCAATTTGTATGTGTTGAATGATGGTGGTGTTTGTGTTTTTGTATTTATAAAAGAGAAACCACTTTTGTTATAAAAAAATTAGTAGTGGTACGTTTGAATTTTAAATTTAAGAATAGTGTTATGGCTTAATTTTCCCTACGGACAAGCCCAAGCCCAGTTAACACTTTAGTTGATGCTAGCTATGTCAACGAGTCGAGTCGAGCCGGAAAAAAAAGCTCGAGTTGGACCGAGCTTTTTTTAGCCTGAGCCGAGCCGAGCCGAGCCGAGTAAAGTCCGGCAAAAAAAACAAAAGGCTCGGCCCGAGCCGGCTCGATTTTTTTGTTTTTGTTTTTTTTTTTTTTTTAAATATTAAGCTGCCCTGCGTTTGCAAGCAACTGTCTGCAGCTGAAATAAAAATTTTTACTTTTTTATTTTTTTTAAACCACGGGCTGGCCACGACTCGAGGCGACGCCCCAAAATGGGGCTCGGCCCAAGCCTTGGCTTGGTTCCACCGAGCTCGAGCTCGAGCCCGGCCCGGCTCAGGGTTTTTTCAAGTCAAGCCCGAGCCGACAAGCTTTTTTGTCATTCCTATGTATACATTCCCATAACGATGGTGTTTTTCATTTGTATATTTGTCACATAATCCGTGTTTCGTGTGGATTGAAATTAGAGTTTTAAAAGATTTTGATAAAAATTGATGAAATGTGTGGTTATAAATTGTGAGTCCTATAAAATTTATGATTAAAATTAATTGTTGACTTTAATTTAAAATTTAATTTTGATTTTAATCCAAACTAATAAGTGACATTATCTAATGTTAGATACTGACAACCATCTTACTTAGACTATCAAAACGACATGGAAGGAGTGATACAGTTGAAAAAAAACATAGTTTATACAGTAGATACTGTGGACTAAAAAAAACTCAAATCATACGTTTTTCATCATTTCTTACGACCGTGATATAGTCATTAGTATTTAATGCCCACGTCGGCAAAGAAACGACATACATTAAGACAAATATTACACTTGGTAATTCAATTGTGAGAAATTAAACCCCTTTTCGATAAGTATTAAAATTAAATTTTTAATAGATTTGATAAAAGTTTTTGAAATGTGTTTTTAAAAAGTTATAGAACTCATAAAATATGTGGTTAAATTGATTGTTTGATTTTGACTTAAATTAAAATCTAATTTAAATCAAGAATTATGATGTTTTGCCGAAAATAAAATAACACCCTAGTTGACGTATATTCACATGGGTCCCACGCCCGTGTGAAGAAAAGGCTAAAAAAATCTTGCCCCCTTATCGTGAGGGATCTGTTGGAGGGTTTCAAATCCTCCCTGACAATGACTGTTAAATCAATACCAAACATGGATTAAATAATAAATAACAACGAGACATGATCAAAATGTAGAAGCATCATGCATTTGAAAGAATGATTATAAAACATTTGGATAAAGGATACCCGTTTACTTATTGTCATAATCTCAAAATAAAGCAGCTTAGCGCGTACCTTTTTTAAGCAAATCAACTCAAATGTCTTTTCGTCCGAGGAATAGGAATTTCTTATCAAAAGAGAAGATAAGTGATGTTCACCAACTGAATTCATACATCTTTTCTATATGTAATGGATTACGAATATTAAAGATGACTTCGACACAACGCCAAATAAATGATGACACTTGCGATTGAGTGGTTGAGATGTCATCTGGGAAATTTCCTGGAAATTTCTTCGTGATAGTTAGTTAAAAAGGCTAATAATGAAGTTGTACAAAAAGTTCTTAACACAGTGTCTGGCCCGTGATTAAGTTGTAGATCGATCCTCAACAATGAAACTATGCAAATCTACGTTGCTTCATGTTTTTCGAAACATGTTCGAGTTAAAAACACACACCCTAGGTATGAAGGTCATTTGACAATTTTGATGAAGTTGAATGGTATTCGTTAGACTAATTGTGCAAAGAGAATACAAGTTGATGAATAAAATGTAATGATCAACTTATTTCGTAAGTTAGAGGACAACTAGCTACTAGGTTGGCATCTGATTGAGAATCAACAATGTGATTTTCCTAAAATACTTTGTTGTAGAACCAAGTGCCATGAAAAGTTTTTATATCGCATATAAAATATGGAAATTGCGAATATGAATATAAACCGATTATTAAAAATATCGATAACTATTAATTAGTTAATCGTTTGATAATCCCGTCATCCAACGAGCCTTGAGATTTTGGGTATCTTATGTGGCAAAAGGGTTAATTTTTTGAAATGAACAAAAATATTTAAAAGTTGATCTTTATTTTTTCCACATTGGGTTGGGAAGAGGAATGAATTTTGTTTGACTATTGGAAATAGTTTCAAGAAAAAAGCCATTAATTGGGGAAAAAAAAATTATTTTTGCAATATTATCGTAAATCAGTCTAAAATTTTTATCTAATTGTCAACTATTTTAAATTTTAATTAAAAGCTTTGCCAAACAATACACACCTCATAGTTTTCACAAATTATAATTATTTAATTTTTTTAAAAGCTTTACCTAATTACTCGAAAAAGATAAAGCAGGAAGAAGAGTTATCCAATGGGCTGAAACTCGATGCTGCTGCTGCATGTTATTTAAACTAGAAGCTTCAGGTAACAATGAAAATAATATTTAATTAAATAACTTTTTCTTCTTTTTGATTAAATAATCTTTGAAACTTATCCTCTACACCCCCCCCCCTGCCGCCCCAATCTGATCTTTCACGTTGGCAAGCGTTAAACAAGTTCCAATAAGGCGTTTCTTTTAAGAAATTGTCATCCTTATCTAAAATTGGACTTACAATATGAAGTCCTTGTTTGGTTGAGGTAAAAATTAAATTTTTAGTGAATTTTGATAAAAATTAATAAAATATGCGATTTAATATTTGACAAGAGTTACGAATTTTATTAAATATATGATTAAAAATAAATTTGAGAAAAAATAAATTTTAAAAAAGTGAGGGTCAAACATGGATTAATTTATATGGATTCTTAAAAATAATTAACAATTGCCTCCTTCATTACGAGTTGAACCATGCTAAATGTACAGAATGTTTTTTACCTAATCACTACCGACTATTCGCAATAAGGGATGAGGATCACATCTTGAAATTTTTTAATTTACACGGGACCCGAGTACATGTAAGAGAGGGTAAATAATTCGATATGTATTTTTATGTACAAATATATTTATCTTTACGAGTTGTTATACATGCTTCTAGAACTAATAGGTTAAATACGACACCTGTCTTGTTACCAAACTTTAGTACTGCTTAGCACATACATGTGCTTAATGTTAATGATAGAATCTGATTTCAACTCAGCACTTGAATGAGATTTTTAAGAATGTTACTTTGAAGGACACAGTACCATTAAAGTGTAAAATTTGCGAGTCACACAAAAATATAAGGATAAAAAATGGGTTTGACTAAGATGTTTTTATTTCTCAATATTCGATCATGTATTGTGCTTATAAGTTATGAATTGTAGTGAATGTGTAGATAATAAATTAGCAATATATATTGTTCCTAAGAAATGTATAAATAAAAAAGTATTTTTGATCAATTTTAATTATAATTTAAGCTATTCCAAACAAGTAAAGATAATTCTTATTTAGCGGGATTAAAATTAGATTTTTAGAAAATTTTAATAAAAATTAATAAAATACGTGGTTGAAAAATTATGAAACTCATAAAATATGTGATTAAAATTAATTGTTAATTTTGACTTACATTATGAATTTCAATTTTCACCACGAGCAATTTGTTAGATTAATATGAAAGAATTAAATTATATGTTCATTTTCCTTGACATTCCTTTTTTCGCGTTAAAATTTGGTCAATGATGTAATATGAAAATTAATGACTATGATGAATGTAGAAGAGGGTCGAATGTAACGTAAAGAATAATGGTACGATTGAATATGGTAATATCCTCATAGCTGTTCCGTGTTTGTCAAGTTTAAGGGCAATAAGTCAAGTCAACCAAAAATTATAACTGACAGTCCGGCAAGACCAATTTACATTGACTTTGTCTTGCTTTTTATATCCACCTTTTCTCTCCTCTCGGTCCACTAATTTATGTAGGACTAGTTTTTGCTCGTACAATGTACAAATTATATTATTTTGAAGGTAATATTAACGTTTTAAATGTTAAGAATTGATAGGAGATTATATTAAAAAAATTTAATAAACACATTTGTATAAAATAAATAATGTTTCATAAAGATGCAATTGTTAATCCAAAATTTGAACAAAATGCAGTAATTTACAAGAAAATATACAATAATTTACTTGAAAATGAGAAGTTTCTTTTTTCCTCAACTGACATAGAAATTAAGCAAAAGTTCCGTGCAATTGAAATAAAAATACAAAAGTAGGTAGCAATAATTAGACGGAGAAAAAAGTCAATCAGACGAAATTGGTAGCACTATTGAGATTCAAAGTGGCTTTACAAAAGGAATAAGGAGAAATGCTCGTTAATATTTTAAAGATTTATAAAATGCATTTTAGAATATTGCATAAAAGTATTACTATAGTCTTCTGTTTTTGTTCATATAAATTGTTATAGTCGAGCGTGATAATGACAAATTTATGGACCAACATGACAATGCCGCTAATAGAGTATACATAGTACACATATAATCAAAAACAGAAATGCCCACAATATATGCCTAAAAAACAGGGCCGTCAAAACTTGCTCAAAAGCATCAAGATAATGTAGATAACGCTTTCTCAAGACTCTCACAAATAGGGCAGTGTAGATAGTTTTGATTGTTTGGTTAAAAGTTAGAAGGGCACGATGCTTAAAATATGTACACAATAGAATAATATAAATACTCTAAAAGCGCAGCCACTATCAAAGAACTACCTTGCACTTTAAATTATCAAAATCATGAACTAATGCAACGATAAATGTCCATTGGAAAAAAACTTAAAAAATATAACATTCAAAATATAGAACCGTCTAATAGATTCACCAACCTATTTGAGAAATTCTTCATACCAATCATCTAGGGTATCGAAGGACCTCATTAGATTAACATTGTAAACCAAAACACAACAATCTACTCCTTTATAAAATGCGACCTCGAGACTTTGAAATTTCTCTTGTCTAGCAATGTCCCATATCAAATTAAATGCAATATGTACACAATGGAATAACATAAATACTCTTTAAAGCACAGCCACTGTCAAAGAACTACCTTGCACTTTAAATTATCAAAATCATAAACTAATGCAACAAATAAATGTCCATTGGAAAAAACCTAAAAAACCATAACATCTAAAATATAGAACGGTCTAATAGATTTACCAACCTCTTTGAGAAATTCTTCACGCCAATTGTCTAGGGTATCAAAGGACCTCATTACTTTAATATCGTAAACCAAAACACAACAATCTGCTCATTTATAAAATGCAACCCCGAGACTTTGAAATCTCTCATGTCCATTAGTGTCCCATATCTACCACCGTATAATCCACATTCATTCCCATGTAAAAAAAAAATTAAAAACTTAAAACGACCAATTTTGAATTTCAAAATATAAGATTACACACTCGATTATATATTTGTTGAATCAAAATAGTTTTTACTTGAAGAGTAGCTGGTCGGTCATCAATTTGAAGCTCTTTGGTGACAAAATCTGCTCCAATTGTAACATTATACTGATGGTTGAATTTCTTATGTATATATCTATTTTGTCATTAAAGAACCCTTAAAAAATAAAGTATACCCAGACAACACAGAGCACTGATATTAATAACAAGTAATTAAACTTGTCACATTCATTATGGCTTAAGTTTGAAAGACTGGCTAATGTGAATGTGATGAAAATTTTCATTCTAAAACTGTTAGACAGAAGCGGCTTAGGTGTGGTTACAATCCTTGAATGCTCTATACAGATTACAACCACAACATATGATTTTCTATTTACTTGAGAAACTTAGAATGGTATATATGTATGAGAAAATTTTGGCTTACCACTTTCTTCATCGTTATTGAGAGCCGTTTTCTCAAGAAGACAATCGCTCATCTCTTCCAACGATAAAAATTCTGAAAATGGTCGGGTTTGTCATTGATTTTTTTCATTAGATTCGCAAAATATAAAACTCAGAAAAAGTAAAAGAAAAATAATTCCAACAAATATGAGAAGACTTAAAATTGGATTAGGTAGGATAGTAATCTCTTCATTTTCCGAGTAAGAAAGTTTTGTAAGAGTACATTTCTTAGACAGGAAGTAGGAAAATAACTTCCTAGTATCCAATATTCCTCAAACTCTTCATGCCTACACTTAAATTAATAATGACGGTATAATACCATTGTGAATGAATGAAATACATAGCATATGAAGAAGAGTCACTTTTGACCTGGATTCATGTGTACTAATCAAACTATTGCATACACATCACTTTGATGTAGTTCAAGATGGTGACATGGATATTATTAGTTATTCCCTCATAAAATCATTGTGTAGCATCACTTACCAAAAAATGAAGAAAAAGAAGTTGTAGGTGAATTGATCTAAATTTTTGATCAAGCGAATCATTTTTACACAAGGAAAAGAAAAACAAAGAACAAATTGTACACAAAGAAGTCTCTAAGGTTAAGTATGACAAATTGTCTTTATTAACTGGATAACAAAATGGTTCCAGAAGCTCGGGAAAATACCATATATGTTGTTCGCTATTGCTGCTAAAGCTGAAAATAACCTATCATAGTAGTCTCTCATGTCATGCATGTCCTGACAAAAATAACGGCAAAATAAATAAAAATAAAAGATAATATGATTAGAATCTCCGCAGACATTTGGGAGTGATGGTGGCACATTTAATTGTTAGATTGTACCTACAATTTCAACATATAAAATTAACATCAACTGAGAAGAAGAACGAATACATATGTACGAAAATTATGATAGAAAACTCGAGAATATAAATGTTGGAAATTTTGTTTTTCTATTGCAAATGTTATGAAGAAAATCAGGAATTAAGGACATCAAAGTCCTATTATTACAAAATCGAGAACATGGGATGTTATACTTAAAAGTAGCTTATGCACTTTGAAGGTTACTTTGTCGTTAGTAGCATCCTGGTGGCATATATATTCAACTCCACAAAAGGCAAGATGAGCTGCAACATTACATAAAAACACACTCAACCAATGAGCTAGTTGGCCACACATATAAATATACACCTACATAGAAACATATGGTTTTGATGAAAATTACTGGAAAAGATTAAGAGCGAAATTATATTTTTGTGCATTCAATATTATTCACTAATTCTAGTAATTATTTTCAAAATATAGACACAACACGGACAAATCACCTATGATCGTGTTTGTCTTGATAAAGAATAATCAGGTTCAAATGTCTGTGCAACTGAATGCCCCTTCCCTCCAATAAATTAAAAAAGAAAATCAATGACCCCATATAATATGGAAAGACAGGAACATGAGAAATAGCAAAACCAATTTCAAGGCAATTAATAGGAAAAATTCATATACAAAAGCAACATATACCTTCTATACATATTGGACCTATGTCATTGAAGTCTCTCCTAGAATAAAATTGCAAGTCTGAACCAATGGAAATCCACCTGCATAAGGTCATTAGGAAAAGAAGAAAAAAATTAGAACTTGAGTTCAATTAAACACTACATGAAAGCTTAGTCGATTGCTGCTGCTCAACATAATTAAGATAAGCCTTGTGTCACACCTAACTTGTACTAACCAGTATATATCACAGAACACTTCCAATGATTTCTTTCTCATTTCCCTTGGTGTCAGTTCTTCCATATTAATGCTGCAATACTTTGTCTTTTATCCACACTTGCGCCATCTCGAAGAAAGAATCCAACCGTTGCACCATTGGGTAAGTGCTGAAGATGCCCCTGTCATAGAAACAAGATTAATATTGTAAACATTACATACAATATATATCAATCTTTCTGTTTGTCAAGTATTATAATTAACTCATATAGTTTGATTAACTGAAACGAGCATACAAACCTTTTCTACGGAGATAATATGACTTTTGGCAAACATCTAAAACGTTTGAGAGAAATGTTGGAAAGATCTCAGCCATTTCCTTTAGTAAAAGTTCCAGGTGCCATTAATCCAGAACCTTAACATATCATTTAAATCAGAAATAACTCTCTCCATGTCTAGTTGCTTTATAGCCATGAAGGGTTCCATCAAATAGAAAAGAAAAAAAACAAGCACACTTAAAGGACAAGCTCAAATTTCCCGTAGAACTGCAGCTGAAGTATCAAGAAATATGAAGAAAAGTATAAATAGGTATTTTTATAGGAAATATCGCTCATTCAAGTGAAATACAAATCATTAGCGAAAATGTCAATCTAAGAAAGGTAAAACAAACAATAGTATGTTTCTAGAATATTGACACATTATTGGATTCTTGGCAACCTTTGTAATGGTTTAAAAATATAGAATAAACGCCAAGATAGATACAAGGCAAAGAATAAATATGTTGCCCTTGACGACATGAGTCACAACAACAAGAAAAAGCTAGCAGATATTAAATAAGATATTGAATAATATTAGTGAGGCTTAGGATATAAATCAATCAAAGCAAACATCATACCAAAATGCTAGAATGAGCATGAATGTGTAGGCCAACAGAAGTAATAATTTGAATGTCGAGTTCCGACATTTGACTGCCTTCGTCGACGCCAGGGAACAAAAGATTTGCTTTCATTTTCACTTCACCAACGATGTTTTTCTGCATGAGGACCATAAATTATGCTTCCTTACAAATGTATTTCGTAATTATTCTCTGGAGATAATTATGAACGTGTAAAAGACATGACAAATGGATAAACAGAGTTTAAAAGAATGTCGTGATCTCGCATTTTTGAACTCTTCTATACATGCTAAAAGAATTTTATTTTTTGGAGGGCAGTTAGGAGATAGGAAAGATGGAAAGCATGTATTCACAAATTTCTACTTACCCAAGATTGGCAATGCAATAGAAAGAACATTCAAGGAATGTGAATGCGACGCTCCAACATACATGTGACCATGAGCATTGTTATTTTTATGATCATGTGAAAGGGGGTGCTCACCACCTGCATGAATAAAATAAGATCAATTAGAATTGTGAAAGCAATGTACCATAGATATATTTAGCGAAATTCAGTGACACAAATTGCTAAAATGTGTAATAATTTACAATTCCGTAAGAAAATAAAACCATGCCAAAGCAAGGTAGAAAATTTTGAAAAAAAGGGGGAAAAACTAAATCCTCTACTTTTGAATGATCTTAACAGCAACCTCGTGTCCTTTCTGATTTCCCTTCTTGAACTTGGCCCTACAAGTATACCCAAATGGCCTCTCCCATTTCCTGTCCGAGCTCATACAATTATACCCAAAAAAAAAAAAATTCCATTTCCACCTCCGTCCCCTTCTTATAGTTGCCTCGTTCTACTTGTGTATTAATGAAATGATTTCCTTGTAGACAACACTTGTGGTACATCTTTCGTATAAATGGTCAACATCTATGGGTTTAAGTAGAACTTTGATAGATTTGCTTGTTTTTGCTTTTGATAACGTTACATAGAGTTGACCATGATAGAAAACTGGTTGGAGAAGATACAAACCAACAAAATTTTAAAGATTTACTTGTTTTAGCTCTTGATAATGCTACATAAAGTTGACCATGACAAAAAACTAGTTCAGGTTAGTATAAACCAACAAAATCAAGTGTTTGACCTTGTGCTTTGTTTATTGTCATTGCGAAGCATGACCTAATTGAAAATTGAGTTCTTTTGAATTGAATTGAATTTTGATCGCTTTTTAAAGGTATAAAAGGGATCATCGGTAAGAAAATATATTTTCCACAATATTCACCAGTTATGATTTTCGCCAGAATTACATTCTTTTCAAACTTTCGACAAGTAAGGCGTGTCCCGTTGCATAACCCTTCTAAATGATTGATATTTCATAATAATATCACATGACATTTTATCTTAAGCATCAATTCATGGGGTGGAATGCCATTTAAGGTTAGACTATTCAAAAAATCTTCTTGCGGGCTCTGTTCTAACTTATCAAGTGCTTCATCAAAACTATAATATGTATAAATTTCACCAGGAATTTGTTCAAGTAAAATTCTGTTAATATGATCAACAAATTCATTTATAGGTGTAAGAATAACTCAACTTGTCATCGCGTGGAGATTATTAGTATATGCTTCTATATCTATATTTGAAAAAACATGATGTATCAAGTTTTTTAAGGATGTAATTTCATCTACAAATGGTAAAACTATATTCTCCGAAATTTAATGCATTTACAAGTATGTTCTTCCTCTATTCCATTTCTAATTCTCAGTAAGTAACTACAGAAGGCGTGATCCAATTTAGCCCTCATATTTTCGATTAATGGTAGATGCAAAAAGGAAGGGCATAAGTCTGAGAAAACTAAGCTAACTTTCATTATATCATATTTTTCCCTTTTCGCACAACTGGTAAAATTTGTCGAAAATTTCCTCCAAGAACTACCACTTTCCCATCAAAGAGCAAATTACAATTAGTAATATCTCTAAGCATTTTATCCACAGCTTCTACAGCAGAACAATTAACCATAGGTGCTTCATCCCAAATGATTAATCTAAACATTTTCAACAAAGTTCCTAAAGCTAATTGTTTGCTAACAAAACAACTTATTTCACCAAAAGTTTCCAAATAAATTTTGAATCTTGAATGAGCTGTTCGACCTTCAGGTAAAAGAGACGCGAATACTCCAGATGATGCTGTTGCCAAAGTAATTAAATTTTGTGAACTTACACCACTTGGGAGTGCTTCATATAAAAAAGTTTTACATGTTCCACCTGGACCATCTATGAAGAAAGCATCTTTTGATTCTAATTTAACTTTTTCCATGATTGTATCATAAGCAAATTGTTGTTCTTTATTTAATGTTGCTGCACAAATAAGCCTCCATTGATTATCAAAATTAGTTGTCTCCTCTTCAATAATTATTTTCAACCTTTTAGTTTCATCTATATTTACATTGAATAGCACTATTGTATAATCATTTATGTTCTTACCTAATGATTCCAAAATATAATTGATGTCTTCTAAAGCTCATAATTCAGCAACCCTTATAGATATATTTTGATGTACATAATCATCAATCATATAAATCTTAAACTTATCCTACAAGAGCTTTGGATGATTAGGATTGCAAAGTGTAAGAAGTGTAGCAAAAAGACATTTTAAAGCAGTGGCATCTCGTACAAATAGCTTCAAATATACATTCTTCATAATGATTGTCTCCACTTAATAAATCATGTAGATATGCTGCATCACGATATGTAGGAGCAGTCACACCGTTCAAAGTTCTTAAATGATTAAAGGATACTGGTCCTCTAATATGCTTAAGAAGAATACGAAGAAAATATCGTTATCCTTCAGATGGGTGAGCTGTGACAATTCGTCCTATAACAACATATTTTTTTCTAGGAGTCCAAACTTTGTTATTTACATTCCAAATAAAATCTTTTGAGAAATTTCGATACAATAATGTATGAGCAAATTCATTTGTTTCATTCATTCGAAAAAATTGAGTTAGCATTGTTCTCTTTGTATTCTCCTTTTGAATAACAATAAATAAATTATCATCATTGACGTATATTACTTGTTGATGATCCTCAATATAAAGCTGTAAAGAGTAAACAGATGGATACATATCAGATAAATTGATAGAAAAAATCCTCCATACAGCCTTAGGTGGAGATATCTATATAGCAGATTGATAAGCTGAAATTTCATCAATTTTTTTATTTGTTTCATTGGTATCAACACAGAAATCAATACGATCATGACCTTTGTATACATACTTGTAGAGATATTTAATATTTTTGATAGAAAAACATACTTCAACATTAATATGACAATCAAATTTAGCACTTAAATAAGGATTATATGGTACAAACCAACAATTGTCTAACATTTGACCTCTAGCTTTAACAAAAATACCATTATTACGCCGCCTATATAATGAGTATGAGTTATCACCAAATATAGTATTATTACAATAATCATTCGGATATTTATTTTTACAATCTCTATTTGGTTTCATACATACATTTTTAGGATTTAGGTTTCCACAAAGGTCATACATATTATGTTTAACAATAATAGAATAAAGATAAGAATATTTCTTTTTGTCAGGAATTTCACAAGAAACTATCTTATCAACTTCTTCAGCATAAAAAATTTTGTGGCCACGGTTGAAAATCAACAATAGATGTGCATGAGGAAGCCTTTTTTTTTTTTCTTTTTTAACTTAATCATATATATATATAACAGTGCCTAGTATATTTTTCTTATATAAATCATTTTTTAACTCTAATTTTGCTCGAAAGATATGTGCAATTAGATCTGGTCGATTTTGAACATCATCATTATGTCTTAGTTCTTGCTTAATTTCTGGCCAATTGGGATTACATGTTACAGTTAAAAATACATCTGATTTTTCATAACGTTGT
>CAIGRN010195399.1:0-39943 GCA_903798345.1 Fraxinus anomala | reverse complement strand
GCCAATGCTATACTGAGCACTATAGAAGCTACAAAGACTGAGAAAGGGCCCTTAGACTTGTGAAATCCGAACATATGAGGGTTACCCTCAACTAATAAGATTCAACGAATTGTTGAAATGCTCTCTCCGAAGATTCAACAAGCTATTAGCTATGCAAGGGTTTTTTAGAATAGATAGCTCTCTTTTCTCTCTATCATAGTGAAATAGATCGAACGAAATCCACTTCTTTTTTTTTTTTTCCCTCTCTGGCTTGACTATTCTGCTTGCTGCCAGCGCTATTCACCATCATTAAGAAAGAGCAGAGGAGGTCTTCTTTTACAGTATATTTAAACATAAACAAGGTGACAGTGAATCATGCCTATAAGTGAGATACTTACTACTTGGACGCTTTACGCTGCGGCAGAACCGGCTGCCACATTGACAGCGAAATGCCTTGACAGGATGATCATGGTCATCAAAATCAATACCATAATCCTGCAAGGATAACATTAAGGTTTTAATAAAGAGAGCATATTCAAATACATAAATTATGTTATGCGTGAGCATCAATTATTGTTATTTACTTTTAAGAGCACGATTGAACATACACATAGATAAAAGAGAGAGAACATTGCAGTTAACTGCACATATATTACACATTTGATTTTATTACACAGTAACAATGATGGACATAAAAATGGTGAACTAAAAGGCACAAGTGAGAACATTCACTTAGAAGTCAAGATTTATGTTGCTGGATTTCCAGACATATGATAACCCTTTAAGGTAGAGATTAGTCTATACTCTAGGAATTTTCCTACTGTATTTATTCCAGTAGGCACATTGTTCATATGTTAAACAAGCAGCCCTAGACACTATTGGACTCTCCCTCTCTTCCGTCTTGTTTTCTGCTCCTAAATTCCCTTTTCTCACTTTCGACGCTTCATTGCAAGAAACACAGAATAGCCTACTTGGAACCAGATAGCAATCGTTTCGAGCCTACTTTGTGCAGATCTCTTAGTTTTGGCCTGATGCAGGTCAACCAAATTTTTGTACTTCTCTACTTACCTATCAATGCACATTTAAAATATCACATGCACCATGGGTCACCCTATCCAACAGTGGTTATGGTCATGGTCATGGCCAGGACCATCCTTATCTTATTGAATGAGAGAAAGGGAACAGCTGAGTGGCCAGTTCACTAGCTAGTTCAGTCGAGTTATAATGACTGGTAGAGAAGAAATGAACATCAGACTCGGAAGTGGAACAGTGAAATCATCACTAACCCTTTTTCATTTATATAGCCTGTGCCTACATTATAATGCTCCTATTTCCTCTTTGGAACTGTAAAAATTGTCCTCCTACCAGAAATAATTATTCACTTCCAAACATGCCCTGAAGTACATAAACAAGGATTCTTGTTCCTTGGATGTGAGGGTAAAAATGAAAAGTCACATCAAGCATCCACATTTATCAACTATTATATAAAACTCTCTGCCATTTCAAATCACTTCATTGTGTTATGGACGAGGATTAATATTCAATATGGTGGCTTCAGGCAAAGGTAAACAATAAAAGGTGGGTTCCAATGGACAATCTAACATGTTTGCAAAACTCATTTCAAAAAACTATTACATAAACAATTCAATATATTAATACAAGCGGTCGTACAACCAAGATGTAATCAGATATCACCACTGCGAATCTAACTACCATGTCCAGATAAGAAAATTTATGGATGCAGCTATAATCAAACCATATGCTAAACTGCAGCTACCATCCCCTCGTATAGTGTGTTTTGCACTATTAGCCTCATCTTTTGTTCTTGGTATTAAACTCCTCGATCTTTTAGCCTCACTTTCTTAGTTATCTAAAGTCCACCCAAGGGAAACAAATTCTCTCGTTTAGAGGCCTATATTCTCGCAAATTAGGTAGGAACCAGAACTGGCAAAAGATCAACTTTAGTACGATCCAAAATCCAACGTGGAAGCTAAATGAAACGGAGAAGACATATACGATAAGATGTTGCTAGGTCGACTAGGTAAAGTTTAGAGCCCTGGCACTTGAAATTTGCGAGTATAGGGTTAAAGATAATTCTTGAAGATCTCAAAATTCACTGGTAAGAAATGTATATTGTGATAATTCAATAATTAGAGGGTGGGTGTTGACAGATTCAATATTCAGAGAGGGAAATCTTGGTTCTTAATTCTTAGCAAGTCTGTATTTATTTGCATGCGATAGCACAAAATCAGAAGAGCAGATTATTAAGAGGTTACCCTTTCTGGGTGCAGGTGTATGTGCTATTCAAAGATAAAGTAAAAAAATCCGTGCACATACATATATGTACGCAAACATATAACTTGGAAAAAAATAACCTAAGCCTTATTCCTATAAAATTTAGGATCAGCAACATTCATGCTTTTCACTACTACTCGTGGTCCATCCACATCCATTGGAAGATCTAAGGCAATCAGAATGTTTTTAACTACAATATACCATGTTAATTTTGGTCTCACTCTCCCTTTCTTATATGTTCTATTAGGATCTTATCACTCTTGTGAAAGGGAATTTCTTTAGGTGACATCCTCCAACCACCTAACTCATCCTACCCTTAATTTATCCTCAATGGGTGCCTTTGTCTGTTCCTAAAAAAACCAACTAAAACATTACTAGTAGGATAGATGGGTTTTCAACTAGCAATGAAGAGGTTGAAAGTTGCTTAAGCATACACTGCATTTTCATTCAAACGGATTTATGACATTTTCGAGACACCAAAACTCCTTTTTCAATGACATAGTGCTTCCTCAACATGATGCCAATTTCAGTAAAATATGATCTAGATTAAAAACTTCCACTGATATTATTCATTTTCACAGTTCCAAATTGACCATTTTCTTGTTCCTTGGAATCATGAAGCAAGTGATTTTCCCATTAATCATTCACGCCAATCAAATATACTTTACTGATCTAACCGTAGACATTTATACCTCTCTAGAACTACAAGGCACGTTTATACATAAAATAATCCATGAAATAAATACTACTTACCCAAGTGAGTTCTTCCATGGCTTTTACCTTTCTTGTAGTGAAGAAGGCAAGCTGCACGAGATTCAAAATCCAATAAAATTGTGGACACATAACTAATAGCAGTCGACATGGAAAATGGAAAAGGAAAACCGTGCAGGATAGATTTCATACATGGTAATAGTGGTGATCAGGTGTCTCCACTTCCACAGGTATCTCCACCATGTTCGAATCGAAACACCTAGCAGGATATAAATTGGCTATTAAGAAATCTGAAATTGAAATCAATGAAAGGCTAAGAGAAAGAGAAATCTCTTCTATAAAATTTAATGCATTCTACATTCTGGAGGCAGAGGGGGATTGGAGACAAAAGAATATTGTCTTTAACAAGGATGTTGACACATTTAAGCAAATGCAATTTTATGGGTATATGTATGTGCTTCTGCGCACCTGTGGGAGGGAGAGAGGGACTCAATTACAAAAATGAAAGAGCTCTCAGAAGTGAGCATTATAGCCTGGGTTGAATAGGATAATCTAATAAATGAAATAAAAAAGTTCAACATAAACCTTACCTTCTTCAGTTTCCCCATCTTATCTTCACATTATCATAAACAATGTGATAAACAAACAGCCTTTCTTTTGTATTGAATGACAAGACCTTAAACAAAGCTCTACTATGCTCTTCAATGAAGCAATTTTTGATAATACAAAGAAATCACGTTATAATCCTCTGCCTTGGGTTGCTCTTTCTCTCTTTTTTGGAGGGGGGTCATTTTTTGGATAAACCAGAAACATATTACTAACTCGCTATCACACTAGAGAATAAGACCAAGAGACATGGTGGACCCAACGGTGAACTTCAGGAAAAAGAACAATAATTCACAAAATGAATGCATTCTCAATCAACTGAACTTACCTATGATTGATAAACCTTGCTACGTTACCATAATATGTAGCATCTAAACAAAGAGCATCTTCATCCTTTAGCACAACTTCCGAACCCCAATCAGCATCAAGAAGCACAGGATATGAATGTTCTTCCCCTTTGGAGCTCCGTACACGATCATATAGCTCTGCATTTGTTAAAACTTCTCCAACATATTCGCAGACAAAGGCACCTTTTGGCAGGTCCTCCAGGGTACGTAAACCCCACCCTTTTCCACCAGGGGTCATAAACACCTGATGAAAAACATTACATAAGGAAAAATTAGTGCAATCATGGAAAAACTTATTATTAAAGCATCGACAAGACCATGGGACTCCATAAGCCTAGGTCCGAACATAGGCAGGAACTCCTACCTGTAACTTGCGACTTATTCCCCTTTGTACCACTCGATTGCCACACTGTATATTACACCCACATTTCAACCAACATTCTTTGATGAACTTCCTCACCAAATGACCCTTGCAAGATCCAACAATATCTTCATTTTTTGACCTTTCCAGTGGACATTCCTTACAAAAGTACTGGCAGTGTTTTTCAGGATCACGATTCATTGAAACACACTCTTTAAGGAATTCCTCCTTAATGAGTCCATCAGTTGTGTATGCAAACTCACCGCCAGTTTCATGTGAACATGCACAAGGCATGGATAATGATAGACAATCAGCAGAACAGGTTGAACAACAATTATTATCTCCTATACGAGCTAGAGAAAAATTTACATATGCATTTTGGAAAACAGCATTTTTGGGTATGTAGAAGAAAGATGGCGGAGACTTGTGATTAACTTCATTCAACAGGGTAATTACTACTCTTTCTTGTCCCTTGGCTATATCAACAACGTCATGGAGTGACCTTATCCTTTCAACATGCTGGCAGTTTGTGTCTTCAAGATCATTCTCTTTATTTTCTTCACCTTTTTCACAAAAATTTTCACTAGCCTTCTTGTTAAGCTGCATGCCGTCATTCACGCCATCACAAGGAGGAAGTTGTGGTTCTTGGGGCAGAGCTACCTCCTCATCAATCTCAGAACTGACTGATCCATCCAAAGAATAAAAGTGCACGCCTTTAGCACCTAAAGCATCTGTTGCAAAAGATATTTTGAATGAATCAATAATGAGTTTCACATCTACGGTTTCTGGAGTTAGAGGATTCAGTTCCAAATTTCTTTCATAAGTTTCATCGCCGAAAAGTTCGGATCATAAGTTTTGTATGCTCTGAGACATTTATCCTCGACAGATTTTAGTACTGCATCAAGACTAGGCACGTGGAAGTCAGGCCTTCCAAAAGTCAAGTTGCAGATCAGAAATTTTCACCTCTCCAAAAGGTGAGGAAGCAATCTCAAGGTTTAAAGAAGATTCACCTGAAACAATTGCCGGCTCGCCATTGTTTCTCGTGTCATTTGAAATGGAAACCCCAACAGCTGTGCCTTTTTCACCCATAGACTGTGATGCTAAGAGATCAGGACCATTATTTTCTCTGATTGAACCATTTCCACTTGATGACTCTCCTTTACTTGATGGATCTGAAATGATGAATATGTCAGACATGTGCCAAATATGTTCGTAGTTCAAATAAGTCACAATCTGGGACCTCAATGGAATAACCCACAACTGGGAAGCAAAAACTTCCCTCAACAGTCAACAATCCAATATATGAAAATCAATCGAGTACATTAGAAAGTCATAATCAATATACATCCATTTTGACAAATATTTCAAAGTAAATCACCTCATCCTATTGAACGAGGTAAAAAATACCAGAGGTCTTGAATTTTTAAGAAAACCTAAAAACTTAACAGAACCAACAAACACCAGGACCAGGTATTTCCAGAAGCCAAATGGGCAGATGATTCTAACAATCCAAGTGAAGTAGAGGGACCAATTATATGGACAAAAATTAGATGGGTACAGATAAAAAATAGATACGCAGATGCAAAGCTTACATAAACTAACAAAAGCAACTTGTGTCAAAACGATAGTAACTTTCAGCCAGGATAGATAAGCTATACCTGGCTGGGTGACTGCTAAAGGAACCTCAACCTGGGACACATCATAGGTGACCGGCTCTTCTTTAACTAAAACATGACTGGTAGTGGTCTTCTGTTTGGGCAAGACGGCAATGCTGGGCTCAAGGTTTGGCTCTTTATGGCATCCAGCAAGAGATGACCTCTTCTCCCCAGAAGGAATTTGAGTTGAGAGAGTTCCCTTCCCTCTATCTCTGAGGCGCATTGGATGAGAAACTGAATTGGATTCAGTTCTCAAAAGGGTTTTTTGCTGATTTTTATTGACAGCACTAGGCCGAGAGGGATCACACCTCTCCGGTGACTCAGCCCTCAATTTTCCAGTATTGGGCTCAGGTGAATCTGCTTTGTCTTGTGACTGATTCTGACTCTGTAGACGTGTTTCAAGAAGTTCATCCTGTTCTTCTTTAGGTATGACAAGTGAAGTTCCAGGCGAGGTAGTATTCTTTAAGGAAGGTGACACTTCAACTTCTCGATTTCTTAGTCGCAACCTTTTTAAGGGTCGTTCAGGCTCCTCATTCACCTGAGCTTCTTCCTCCAAATAATCCTCCTGCCATTTAAGGGAATTAGACAGGTTCAGTGTTGTAAGATTGATGAAAATATGAGAAAAAAGAGATTAACAATAAAATTCACTAGCATTAAAAAACTATCCAGAAAGCACAACAATCAAGAAAGGAAAAAAAAAAGCTCCTTACTTCATTGTTCACAATCTTCTTTGACTGCTCTATTGCCTGAATGATAAGATAAATAAAAAAAATTGCATTTCAACAAAAACTATTCAGAACTACGAAAAATACAGAGTTTAACAAATGGAATGAACCTAAAGGCAATAACTCCAAAGAGGCACCATACCTCAGTTTCCTCCCTCTCAAATATAGCATCAGCAAGGGCTCTATAATTTTCCTCTTCAATAAGCTCCCAATTTTTATCGAACAACTTTAGTAGATTTTTCAATGCTGGCTTCACCTTATCTTCGGAGATCCCAATAGCCTTCATAGCACGAAAGGCTTTGGCAACTCTTGGATTTGGCGGCATGCTTATCCGAACAATTTTTATAAAGCAGCTTATGAACCTAAATTCCTTAATTATGTGAGCAAAAGAACAACAGAAAATGCCTAACCCTATAAATTAGTAAGAAAACAAAGCTCAGACAGATAACCCCTGAAATATCATACACCGAACATGTTAAAACTAAATATTGCGGTGACCAGGCCAAATACTGATCATCGCATCAAGCAGGTAACAGAAGCTAGATAGGTTGCTTGTATCATACAACGAACAGTTAAAACTAAATATTGGGGTGGCCATGCCAAATAATGATAAGATAACGCAGAAGGTATTTTATGGCCACTATGTTCACATCCCCAGACTCATAATCGACCGAACCAACCTTTTTAATAGGTTATAACTATCAATAAAATAGGAATGGTAAAGAAAGAGATGTCATCACGTCAAGCAGGTAACATAAGCCAGATAGATAGCTTGTGTCAGCAAAAGGAATAATGCTCAAAAAGATTCATGATTGTCCTGTTTCCGACCTTTGAGTTCCACCTTAAGTAAATGATGGGGATACTAGCCTAAGTAATTGGCCAGCAACGAAGCTCCAACATTTAGCTGGAAACCAAAAGCAGCAAAATGTGGAGAAGAGATGCCCGTTAGCTCCAGTAATGCTCACAGGAATTAATACGGACATCCTACTTTGACCAACTCCCCAAATGAATGTCTTAGATAACTACATTAAAAGGTGAGTTATGAAAAGCCATATTCTCTCAGGTTCTTGAATAAACACATAATCCTTACAAGGGCAGCACAAGCAGCAGGCCGAAGCTGCTTGAAACCACTACAACCAATTCACGCTGAAATCAAACACAACAACCAATGCCACTACGCCAGTACCATCGCATGACTTGCAAAATTATATTTTTCCTGAAAGTACAGAAATTGCATAAAATTTTCAGAAGTTATACAAGAAATACTCACGTAATACAACTGAATGACCTATTACTGCTCTTTTTGGAAAAAAAAATTACCTCTTTTGCTCTTAAACATACAGGGAAAAATGCCCTCAACAACAACAAAGGCAACATGAATCCTTCTTTGCCCTCCTTCGCTTCATTACATTTATAGGGAGACACAATTGTAACCTTGGCAACCACTACAAGCCCTCTTAGAAAAGGTCTGCACTTTTTATTCTAAACTTCTCTAATGAGATTACATCACTCTTGTGGTTTGGAGCCTCTTGTCTGCACAAAATATGTTCCAACTATCTAAGTTTCCGTTCTCTTAATTTCTCGTCAATCAGCATCACCTCCATTTGCTGGGGGGTAAATTCTCCTTCATTATCCATTCTAGTATGACAACACATTCATTTTAGCACCTTCATTTACTCTACATTCATATATGGACATTGTCCTTTAATAGCCCAGCGCTTGGTACCTAAAGCATAGCACGTCTTATGATTGATCTATAGAACTGATCTTTTAAGCTGCAAAATGTGTGTCTTTCTTTCTTTCTTTTTTTTCCTCAAAAGGGGGCCACACAAACACACGTTCTCACTCTCACAAATTATGAAGTAGGCTCGACTATTTGGGCCGACCTTAAGTAGGATTCCTTCCCAATTGTAATGGAAGTCACAAGCATAGGACACGAGCCTTCATGATTTCCTATTAATCCATCCAATAAGTTTAAGTGGCATTACATGTAATATGTTGATTCTTTTGTATAGAAACACTTAGATTCGAAGTACTCGTCCAAAGATTGAACTTACAATTAAACCTTTTGTTTTACCAAAACTATGTTATTATCGAATAACATAACCCTAGAAACCTCTTTTTGGACATACGCCGCAAAGTTGTTAATGATTAAAGTGAGAAGATGAGACAAGCTTAAGACCTATAGTGATAGGAAATTAATTCTCCATTACTACAGTGAGTGCCTCTCATACTCGTGACTATTCCATAAAAAATGTCATTAATTATATAATTTATCCAATAGAATTTCATTTTCTCCCTAGCACTCACCATAGCACTGCTATAGATGCCTATCATGGACTTTTTTACACCAATAAAATCCATGTGAGAAAAAATCGTTAATAAAACTTTGTAGGATAATATACAAATGAAAACACATATCAAACAGGTGTTACACTACAAAATAGAAGTGCTTGCTTCCGAAAATGAGATGTAAAAGAAAAGGGTGTACTAGCAATGTCTCGTCCTTACCCCATGAAAAACGTAATTCCACATTTCTTTACACATAAATACGCTAGCATGCAATGAACACCTGAATGTTGGTGGAGTGTTGCGACCAAATGACATAATTGTTGGTAATTGTGGAATAAATACATGATAATGCAACAAGTATGTAGATCTGCACGATTTCTTTTCATTAACGAAGGCCTTAAATTGCCACACCAAGTAAGAGAAAAAATAGATGTTTACAGCATCAATGTGCTAAGGTTTGAGATCATTATTTTAAAAAAATTCCTCCAAAGGTTCCCTATCTTACATAACTGTGGCAGCCATGTCCGAAACCTTCCATTTGCCATTTGTGCAACCCATATCCACATCCCTTTAACATTACGCACTCGATATCCCCGCTTAATGAAAAAAGTGTACTTAGATGTTAAATGGCCACGTCACATGCGATATCAAACTGAAACGGTAAAATTGTCTCCAAAAAAAAAAAGCAGCATTTACTATAATTTTAATGGCCGCCCTATGAATTTTGGAATAAAGAAAATATTTTAAGATAATTTTACCTTTTCAATCAAACATTATGTTTGTGTCGCTTTTACGTATAGTGTGTTGCTTTTACATCTAGACAGACGTTTTTCAACATGTAAAGATGCACCATGCACAATGTTAAAAGGTTTGGAGACATGATTGCAACATTTATGAAAGATTAAGGACCCCATAGGAATTTATCCTTAGATTTATTGCCCTTAAATATGACATGTAAACATATCGATTACATTATTTCCATCTTAAGGAATTACTTTTTCACTTTTGGGCGTTAACTCAATGGTTTTCAAGGCTATGTTTAATATCAATTTAATTAACCTCTTAATCAAAAACTTTAGTATTGCTATATCTGTGAGAATTTTTAAGATTCTAAGTTTTTTTAATAACAGCAGAAAAAATTAGGCCTTGTACCTAAAAAGTTATAGGTTGGTTACGTGGATTTTTTTCCCATCAATGTGGTCTACCCATTGCTAAATCTATTAGAAAAGTCAAAGTAACTAGATCTTAAAACTAAATAAATAATAAAAACAATGCAGGTCGAGATCAAGAGACAAACCAAGATGATAAATGATTACTAACAAATGCAATGATACAAAGAGATTCTTAAAAAATATGTAATATTAAAGTAGTTCAATTCTCCCTGACGGAAAACATTGTTTTCATTTTTCCCACTAGACTCAATTTTAGGAGACTACAATTATGCATATATGAAATCCAAAGAGAAAGCTTTTGGCAACTCTAAGAAAGGAAGTGAATGATTGAGCAAAAATTGATGAAATTGGCAATAATACATATATGCAATTTGAGAGGAACTGATGACTGACCATAAATGACGAATTCATATTACTTGTTTAAAAAATGTTGTAATGGTTTTTCCGCTGTTGTGAAAAATTAAATGCAATTTAAGCATTGAAGATTTTGATAAGTTGGCTTATTAATCGACACCTCACAGATGCAATTGTTATCCGACAAGCATGTAATGTTGGACTGAAAGGGTAAAATTGTTAAAAAAAAAAAAGAAACATTCGCTGCAATTTTAATGGTTGCCCTTAAAATTTTGGAAGAAATTTTATTTTCCTTGACAATTTACACTTCAATCAAGCATCACATGTCTGTCACTTTTACGTCTAGATCAGCATTTTCCAATAGATAAAGATATCACACACACAACATTAAAAGGTTTGAAGACATAACTGCTACAGTTATGGAAGGTTTGGGACTTCTGGACAAATTTACCCCTAAATTTATTGCCCTTAAATATGACATGTAAACATATCACTAATATTAGTTCCATCCCCGATGAATTACTTTTTCACTTTTGGGGATCGGCTCAAAGTTTTTCAAAGCCATGTTTTATATCAGTTAATTAACCTCTTAATCAAAAACTTTTTTACAGTTGTATCTATGAGAGTTTTATGATTCTAAGTTCTTTTTCTATCTGGAACCAAATAGAACAAACAGCAGCAAAAAATTAGGCTTTGGGCCTAAAAATTTCTAGGTCGGCAGGATTTTTGTCACTATGTTCTGCTCATTGGTAGATCTATTAGAAAATTTAAAGAAACTGAATCTTAAAACTAAAATATATTTTAGAAAACAATGCATATCGAGATCAAGAGATAAAACAACATGTTTAGAAAATTAATCAAGAACAAATGCAAGAATACTTAGCAATTCTAAACAAATAAATAATATTAGACTAATTCGATTCTCCTTGAGATGGAAAAACATTGTTTTCATTTTTCCCACTACACCAATTTTAGGAGACTACAATTATACAGCTAAAAAATCCAAATAGAAAGCTAGCATGTCTATGAAAGGAAGTGATGATCAAGCATAATGAATGAACAAGATAAATACACAGAGAAAGTTTTGGTACCTCTATGAAAGGAACTGATTGAGAAAAATGTTGCGATGACTCTGTAGTGAAAACTTAAATGCGATATAAGCATAGAAGATATCGACGAGTTGGCATATTAATCAACACTGTACACGCGTAAAGCATGCAAAACATGGATGTATTTGTCCAATACAAGTGATTTTTTGGCACAATTTTTACTGCCTCGGGGAGAGATGTCTTTTAAAACCTAATAATATAATGCAATTTAACTTGACTGATCAAAAAGCTCTTTCTCCAAAAATCAGATATAGAAATAGACTAGGTATTAAATGTGATGAAAGGCCTCTGAAATCCAATTACTAGAATAGATGTGTATACCGTGTTAACAATACAGGTAAAGGTTTAGAACCAAAATGTTAAACCAAAGAGCTGAAACACACCATTCCAAATGGAATGAGTGGAGTGGATCTGATGGGCATAAACGGAAGGTTGGGCAATTTTTCATTCATACCACAGTTTGTCTGATACAACCTGAGGGAGGAACTAATTTTTTTTTACCATGGGCTCAAACATAGAAGTTGGGAAAAATGATAACGTGACCTAAGGTTAAAGAAAATATAATTTGAAAATGTTGGGCAGCCTCAACTTAAGCATGAATTAACAAGGTTAAAGAAAATATAATTTGAAAATGTTGTGAAAGATGCATTTTAACTGTTGAATTATAGCTCTAAAAACTGTGTTCCCCAATGTCAAAAACATCCATCTTGTGCTGCAAATTGCCACTAAACTAAAACATTTTAAACGTTAGATTTCTTTCTTCTAGATTATTTGGTACAACTCCTCGTGTCACTTTTGATCACTATCAACTAGCGAATTGAAGCTCGTACAGACAGTGGGCAATGCAGAACATTAATTCACTGTTTCAAAGAACCAAATATTGAACCAGCCTTTAAAAATAGTTGAAAATCATACACTAAGAGCATCTCCAAAAGACTACTTAAACATAAAATGCTTTCTATTTTAAATAGTAAACCCTTAAAAATTATGCTCCAAGAGACTTTTAAATTAACATTTTAATTAGACCCACTATATAATTAAATGTATTCAAAGTATTTCGATTTTTCATTGAGGAAAATAATATAATAATTTAGTGGAAAGCTAGTTAAAATAAAAGATAGGAAAAAATAATAGATATTTTTTGGGAATAGTAAAATTAAGTGATAATTATAAAGACATGATACACTCAAATTTTATGAATATTATCTAAATTGTAGAATATGCTCTTTAAAAATAGAGTTTTTGTTGCTTTTTCTCATTCTATTAGTTTAATTCCAACAACTAAACTTTTAGTCACTATATACTATAAATTAAAAACCAATATGTTGAAACATACTGTTCTCCATTGGGACGACAAAATGGAGCAAAAAAATTATAACATTTGGACTTAACTTGAATAATCTGACATTTCTAAATTCGCAGCAACCGGCAAGCAACATGTCTTTTTTTGTTCAAACAGAGGCGAGCATGTGCTTCTTTATATAAAATAAAGCAGATAAGATGCAAAATAAGTTCAAATATATTCCAAAAGTGAAAAATAAGCATTATTTTTATTTTTATTTTCCGTGGAACATATGAAGAACAAAGCTCCAGGTGTCTATGAGGCGACTAATTGACCTAAAAATTGGATTTCGAAAAAATAACGTTGAAAACAAGGGAAAAAATAGAAAATAAACAGATAATTTGTAGTTGAGCAACAGATGAGCTAAAAAATGTAGAAATTGAAACGCCTGGAAATCAAACTTACCAGCATTAATGGAAGTAAGTGTGAGAGAGAGCGTAAAGAGAGAGAGAAATAGGGCAAAAGAGGCAATATATAATGAAGGGGGAAATTTTAAGAGAGAAAAATGATGGAGGGAGGGCGAGTGAGTGAGTGAGTGAGTGCGCCAGTTTTGGCAAATTTAGAAATGAGCGAATTTTTAGAAATGCCGCTCGGGCCAATTATTAATTTGGAAGAGATAATCTCTCAAGACTTGTAATAATTAACTTGTTTGGAAAGAAATGAAGAATCCTATGAATAGAAAGCATGTAATACTTATGAAGGTTTATTATTCTATAATTTGAAAAAAAAAATTAAACCTTTTATTTTTCGTTGCTATTGAAAACTAAAACAAAATTAATCATAAAATAATAATAATAAAAATAAACAGTTCAATAGATCATGAATTTTGCTAAATATTCACGTGTATATTGCAACCGATAAACGTATATTTAGGATTATACTTTAATCGATATTCAATTTCTTGATTAAATTTTATTCACAAACTTTCATCTTTTAATTTTAAAATTTTATTCAAGTCATCTACGGTATTATTCAATGTTTAGGCAAAAGTGTTTCGTTCCGAATCCAATCTAGTTAGGCTATAATTAAATTAATTGTAGGTATAGTCCTTAAACTTTAATCATAATTATGAGTAAGTCCAAAATTTTCGTAACAATTGTAATTGAATCCAATATTTTGTAGATCTGCCACGGGATCTGTTCGGACATATATTTTTAAATCTCAATAATTAGATATTGTTTAGTAGATTTTTAGATTAGCAAATCTAAATATTAGAGTGTGTTTGATCCACGTTATTTTGAAAAAATGTATTCTTAAATAGTAGATTGATGAAAAATGTATGGTTGAAACATAAGAAAAAGTTATTGATGTAATGAAAAATATTATTTTATTGAAGAATGTGTTGTTGAAAATGAGTAGAATAATAAGAATGAAAAAAATAATATGGATCAAATAGAGGCTTAATCTTTAGTTTTTCAATTATGTTACGTATACACTTTTTTCTTACACCCTTCCACTTGAAAAGATCTATGCTCTTTTGATTTTCAACTCCGTATAGGGAATGATGTCACTCTTGTTGTCAACTATAATGTACACTTAATTCAATTCTTATTTTTCACCGGAGACCAAGTGGCTGCACTTTCAAAATATGTAAATCGCATAAGTTAAAATATATTGGCAATATTTTTCTCTAAACTACGATGCATATACTTCTTTCCCATCTATTTTGGTAATCAGGTACGAAAATAACTATTTTATCCATCTAATTATTCTCGCTAACTTAAGTTACATCTTATTCAACAGCTAGTCGAATACATAAGTCGAAGTTTAGTTGTTACTAAACACTAAACTCGAATTTATTAATTGTTCAACTAGAAAATACTTAAATAGTCACTCGACCAATTTTTCAATGTGACGATTTCTGGCATGAACTCACGCTCAATGCTTTGCTCGTTCTCAAACTTTCAAATTGATGAGATATTCAATCAATTAAATTGATATCATCCATAGGTAATAAACAATTATTGAACTCACAAAATATACATACAACCCTCCAAATAGATTTAGATCAAGGGTGTGTTTGAGTCACATTATTTTGGAAGAATGTATTTTGGAATAGTAGATTGATGGAGAATGTGTGGTTGAAAAGGAAGGAAAATTTATTAATGTGATGGAAAATATTATTTTTTTGAATAATGTGTGGTTGAAAATGAGTAGAAAAATGAAAATGAAAATTTTAATGTTGGTCAAACATGGGCTAAGGGTGTGTTTGAGTTATATTATTTTGAAAGAGTGTATTTTGGAATAGTAAATTAATGGAAAATATTTGGTTGAAAAATAAGGAAAAGTTATTGATGTAATGAAAAATATTATTTTATTGAAGAATGTGTAGTTAAAAATAAGTAAAAAATGAAAATGAAAATTTTAATGTGTGTCAAACAGGGGCTAAATATCCGATGATCGAGTATAATTTAATTCTACACATGGTCATGCTATAAAATCAAGTCCGACATGTGATCAATTGAATACATTCCAAGTGTATTAGCGTCACCATTAAATCGTCATAAAATAAGGACGAGTCATCCAAATGGTGAACCTTCATACATTAGTTGTGAATAATTTTATTCAAATCACAATATAAGTTGTCACACACTATGTTTTTCAACGCATGCACCCAATTTATATTATCACGAGTGATCATAGACACATTTTTCACATGATTCGTATTGAGCTCCTGTTTGATCCTCATTTTTGAGTAAAATGCATTATGTTATAGTGTTTTTTTAGAATGTGTGGTTAAAAAGTATGAAAATTTTCTTGAAATTGGTGTACAATTATTTTATGAGAGAATGTGTGATTGAAAATAAATTTTTAAAAAATGGGCTCAAACAGCTAAATAAATACAATAACAATAAATGAGAAAAACTTAATAAATTATTTATTATAAAATTATGATTTCGTTACAATAAATTATTCAATATAAACACACAACCCAACACGGTAGCACTGATCCTGGTAAATCGGAACCGTTCAAATTATGCAAAGAAATCAACATTTTACTAGTGCCCTTTTTTGTTAGAAACTAAAGTCTAAATTTTAATTTAAGTTAAAATTAATAATTATTTTTAATCGCATATTTTATGAATTTCACAACTTTTCAATCACATATTATCAACTTTTATTAAAATATGCTAAAAAATTAATTTTAATCTTATTCAAGCAGGGGCTAGAAGTATAATTGCACTTTTTTTTAATAATAAATTGGTTAATTTCACAAACTGTCACTGAACTTACCTAAAAATCACAAAACGATTACTGAAATTTAAAACTTGCAGCAACGGTCACTGAAGTTTTGGGCGCTTTCACAAACGGTCACTAAACTTACTATTAGGATTGTTATGAAGTTAATTAAAACTTAAATGACAAAAACAAGTGGACATAAAAGTTTGAGGACCTCAAGTGCAAATTGCACACCATTAAGGCCCAAATCTAAAAAAAATCTTTAAAATCACCATAACAAAACGGTGTTACGGCTTCATAACATATGACTCGCAATCTACCACATTTCACAAAAAAATAGAGTTCGTTGACCGAAAAACATATAATATACTTCAACCGGCGTCATTTCGTCATCAAGTTGTTCCATGCTTCGCTGAGAGTTGCCGTCGAGTTCGAACTTCCACTAGCTCTTGGCCTTCGCTTAGGTATAGATCCCTTCCTATTGAAATTGGTTCTTGGTTTTGGTATAAAGGACATTGAACTACCAAACCCTGTTTGTCTAGCACTGTCAGTAGGCTAGGAAAGAAAATGCCGCGCTACACCTTGTTCAATTTCAGCAGTAGTAGTCGATTGTGAATATGCAAATTGATGTCACAACTGTAATTTTTAAACACCACTCCATCATAAATAAATAATGATATAGAAGCCAAAAATTAGACAGCCCTTAGAACCAGAAATTAAATACGCAATTACCTTAGTTGGTTTAACATTTGCTCTTGTGGCTTCTTATGCCCTCAGACCATTTATGTCTTCCTACAAATTATGAAAAATGACATCAATTTACGTAATAAATAAAACAAAAAAAGGATATACAAAAGTTACTTTACGCTACCATTACATACAAAAAAAACGTTAAAAAAGAAATGCTAACATTCATCTTGTTCCTCCACATCTGACATGTGAATAAATTTTAGAAAAGTCATCGGAAGAACTCTCAGCGTATCACAGAGAAGGATGCAGTCTCCCCAAATCCAACTTCTATGTTCGCCGCAACACCGTCGCCACCATTATGCGTGCTGCACACTGACCAAATCACATATGCCACAAACTACAGTCGAAGCTCACCAAATCGAACGACGCCAATGAAACTAGAATTTTGATGGGAGATTGCTGCTATTACCAGACCGTCGTTGTTACCACGTAAGCTTGGCACTACTACTTGATGCACCAACAAGTCGAAAGAGCTTGGAAGATTAGGGCATGATTTTCTCCCAAAGAGCTTGAAAGTTCAAATTGAGAAATTTTCAATTGGGTTTGGGCCTTAATAGCTTGCAATTTTCACTTGAGGTCATCAAGCTTATATGTCCACTTGTTTTTGTCCTTTAAGTTTTAATTAACGTCATAACGGTCCTAATAGTAAGTTCAATGATCGTTTGTGAAAGCGCCTGAAACTTCAGCGACCGTTGCTGCAAGTTTAAACTTCAATGACCATTTTGTGATTTTTAGGTAAGTTCAGTGACCATTTGTGAAATTAACCCGACAATAAATAGAAGTAATGGCATTTTATTAGCCCCGCACCGCCTAAGGCTTTTCCTAGCCGGCGACAAGCCAAGATGCCCATGTATTTAGTGTATGTTTGTCTCCCATTATTTTAGAAGAAATTGAGTAATGCATAGTAATTTTTGAAAAATGTGTAATTGAAATTTAAACTAATTTTATTGGTTCGTGTGTAGAATATTTTATTAAATGAATGTGTGGTGGAGAATCTTACTATAGCAATCAATGTTTTGAAATAATGGGAGATAATTGGTGCCTTAGCTCTTGTTTGATCTATATTATTTTAAAAATATATTTTTCTCTTTTCTTTTCAACAATACATTATTTAATAAAATAATATTACATGCAAACTCAAAAAAAATTCTTTATTTTTTAATTATACATTCTCCGTCAACATGCATTCTTGAATAAAAATGGGGCTCAAGCGTGCTCTTAGCCTCCACTCGAGTTTTGTTTTCTAAAAAAGATATTTTCAATTATACATTATTTTAATAAAATAATTTTATACAGACTCAAAAATATTTCTTACTTTTTAATCACGAGAACGAAATCTATTTCTTGAAAAATGAGGGCACAAATGAGATGGGGATCCTCTCGACCTTTCTACCTGAATGTAAGACCCTTCATCCCAAAGCCAATTAACTCGTGCAAGGAAACTTCTTGTTATTGCAAGTGCTAGGTATTGTGTGAGAGTAATTTTTTTAAAAAAAATTATGGTTAAAAAGTATAAAAATGTGAAAAATGATGATTATTATTTTTTCAGAGAATATATGATTGAAAATGTACATGAAGGGAGAGTAATTTTCAATAATAACTTTCAAACGAGAACTTAGTATGTAGATACAAATTACATCACTTGATACTTGTTTGGTCCCATTTCATTTTCAAAATACATTTCTTCCTATCTTATTTTTAATCACACATTTTTTTAATAAATAATATTACACCGAAACCAAAAAATCAAAAACTTTTCCTATTTTTTAACCACATGTGCTTCATCAAATTACTATTCCAAAGTGCATTTTAGCAAAATAATGAGGCTTAAACCGGCTCTTAATCACTTGCCCGGGTGTTTTAGTTGTAATAGAAGGAAAATATAAGTGTGCTTAAAAATTTAAATTTTTAAGGGAATGTTTTTCTAGTTTTCTTTTTCGGATGTGATGGATTCCATCTCGAATATATGCTCACAATATTCAAGATGTTATAATTCCGAAGCAATGGGTGGCTGATCACTATTTTTTGCCTCGAAAGAATCGAGATCATGATATACTCGGGATAAGTCAAATCATTTAGTGATCAAACAAAATTTAAAAATTGCGCCCAATGCATTCAAAATGCACGACTTTATTCATATAGAATCGACAAAATTTTTGATAATAGTTTCAACAAAATTTGAAAAAACTGATTAAATATGCGATTGAAAAGTTAATAAAAATTTCGAGCTCTTCCAATAGTATCAGCCATTTACTCTTCTTCCCTACAATTTCATCAAGTGGTCATGCTATTTTAAAGCTGTAAACTTGCGCTAAGATGAAACATTCGCCTACTAGCAATGTGGAAAACTATTTGACCATGCGGAACAAGGTCTTTTACTTTATTTATAGGTGGTAGTTTGATTTTAATTAAGAGTGACTATCAAATAAATTTGGAAATTCTACTAGTTTAATATGTATTATCATAAACTGATATCGAGATCAACTTGAATTAATATGTTGAAATTAGATGTCTAATATAAATTAATTTCTCTTGAGCCAAGTTCGTTAATGGCTATTTTTTAGTTTTTAGCCCCTATCTGATAACCATTAAAATAAGTTGTTGTTTTTTTCCTTTTAAAGAAAATGAGTTTTGAAATGGTAATTTTTTGAACAATGCGAAGTTAAAAAACAGAATTTTTTTTTGAATTTACGTACAAATATTTATTGTAAAAATATGCGGTTGAAAATGGAATCGAGAAAAAAAAATGTAACGGGGCTTAATTAGAACTTAGCTTATAATCATTTGAAACATCGATTTTCAAATGAAAGCAAAGATTAATTAATTTTTATACATTACAAACAACTTTTAACTCGTCAATTATATTATTTATTACGATGTTGTACTAAACAATTTCACACAAAATGCTTGCATTTGGAAGTGGAGATGCTAGAGTTTTCAAGAAATGGACTAGTGCTTACAATCACGGTGGATAAAAGGATGTTTGTCAAGTAAATAGGGTTGACTGGTTGTTATTAAGTCTCTCAGGTGAGTTGTGGACGCCTACGGATAACGAGCAGCTCACATTTAACTACAAAAATATAATTTCGGATAGAAAAAAAGAGGCGAGCCACGAGTAGCTCACGAGCTTGCTTGGCTTGGCTTATCCCCACACCAACTTTCTCGAGGCTAGCCGAATCACGCTCAGCTCGCGCATTTAACACCCTCACATGTACTGTCTTCAAAACACCAACTCCCATGCTATTTATCAATTTGCACACATTAAAGACAAGGGCAGTTTTGCATGTTATCGAGAGCATGTATTCTAAGTGCTTTTGGATCGATATAAAAGTATAGCCTCCATCTAGATACCAATTTATAAATTATTTAAAAATTCAGTTAAAATTAAATTAGTCAAACGAAATCATAATAAACAAGATTTAAACTATTTTTCCTTTTTTGAGAAGTATTCATAACTCAACTTCTTTTTATTGACCCAACTGGTTTTATGTGAAATAGCAAAATCGAATAGGATGCACCAGTTCGATATAATTAGGGTTTTCCCCATTTTTTGGAACTTTACTTTTTAATCACACATTCTTACAAAAGTTCACTTTTCAAAAAGCATTCCCATACAAGGGCATAATCTATAAACGATAAACATGTTTACAAAGAAGCCAATTTTTGTACTAAAAGAAGCAAATTTTATGAGAAGCCAACCATGTTACTTATATAATGGCAGCGTTCTAAATGGCGGAACAAAGTGAGACCTCAGCATGTAAATAAATCCAAAGACAGCATATTTAAGTACACAAATGATGATCACCGATCCATCATAATATTAAACAACAAAAAATAGCAATTATCGACTATATTGTTTAGTCTTGCACGAAGTACCAGACATACCCTACTTTACAAGGACAAACTGGAGAAGAAAAGTTGGATAAAATTGTGAAACTAAAACAGAAAAGAAAGAGGAGAGATTCAGTCCCTTGAAACTATTTTTAGTGGATATATGTTTACCATAGTAGAATGTGTATTATAATTTAGCTCGTGTTTGGTTCAGCTAAAAAAAAGAATTAAAATCTAAGTCAAAGTCAATATTTAATTTTAACCATATATTTTATGGAACCCACAACTTTCCAATCTCACGATTCACTCAAATTTTATTAAAATCTACAAAAAATCTGATTTTTGTCTAAACAAAACAGGGGCTTAAAGACAAACCAGAAAAAACTTTCAGCAATTCAAATTCAACGATTTCAGGCTGACTTGTGAAGAAAATTGAAGCTGTTGGACTTCTAAGAATTTAGTACCTTTTGTCTTTGTAGAAGCAACACCTCTATTCCACAGTAATCAAGGAGCGTGACTCTTTTCATACGACCATGACTTTTCCAGAATGTTGCACCATTTGAATAAAGACTTGAGATGATACATGATACGAAGTGACACTTCCAGGAGAAGAAAATTCTTACATGGATGATCACAATTTATGTGCCAATCTGAACGGTATACATGGTTTGGGGCAAGATTTATCATTTGGGCTTTAGAATAGATCACAAATTTGAAAAGGGGATAAATTTCCAAAAAAATTATTACAAAAAATTTAAGTTTTGATTTAACCCAAACCTAATCCTAACCCTGAGAGCATACTGGTGGTGGTGCCTAGTTGAGACGAATCAAGCAGGCCAGCCAATGGTGACAAGACGTGCTTGTTTGTTGGTCAAGTCCTCCATTATGTAAGACCTCTCCCTTGCCCAAAAGTCGGGTGCCTCTTAAAGGCCAAAACCCACTTCAAAAATTGTTATATTTAGTGTGTCCAAACTCTTTTCTTCTCTATTGTTCTTTCCTTTGGTTCAAGTGTCATATAATGACAACAATTCTACTTTCGCTTCCTTTCCCGAAAACTATATGGTCGTACTTCTAGAAGTCCAATTAAATGGCTAGACACCGACTCCCAACCATTACACTGTAAAAATTAGTTTATCTCCCCTGACCATAGCCTACCGTTCTCATGGCTACTTGTCTATTTGTGAGCAAGTGAACGAGGGATATTCTCATCCATATAGTGTCTTAACTCTCTCCTTTCCTGTGTCCCAAACTTTCTTTACTTGTGCAGTAAAAATTGATCAAGCAGCAAGCCTATGAAACGCATAGAAAATAAGTTTTCATCCATCAAAAGTTAATGTTAACGGCCAACCTTTTTATGAACTTGCTTCAAAAAAGGTTGAAATGAGATGGCTGTAGTCCTATCACTTCTGTCTGGTTTACATGTGTATGAGGATGAAGGATTTACAAATACCTTAAGATTTATGATCAATATTCAACCTAAAGTTTCTTATCGTCGAGGAACATAGTCGTAAATTTTCTAAACATAAAACCCTCACCGATTATATCACTATTAGCAGCCAAATAAGGGTTGTTGAAACATTTAATAGTCGATTTTTGTAAGTGAACAGCTGTCCTGATCAGGTGTCTTAGAGCACGCTGGGCTAAGCTTAAAAACAGTTAACATTACAAGATTGCTAAGAGGATCAAAGGCTGGGGACAATGAAGTAACTATAAAAATTACAAAAGGATGATAACAGGGTAAGAAACTGGATGTAATTAAGTCCTACCAATTACTAAAGATAAATTATTATATAATCTAAAATTTCAACAGAAATATAATATGAAATAACCAGATTCCAATCAGTATATCAGAATAACTAACTCACGAAGACATCGAGATCAAATTATTCAAAAATTTAAACGTTTGACATTCCAAAATACCCCAGTACATCATATAAATTCTTCACGCCACTAATACTCAATTTCATCTGACCTGATAAGGGAATTCGATTCACCGCTTTATCTCGGGGCGGCGGAGGGAGGGGGAGGGGTGCCAAGCAAGCTGGCCTGCTGCATCTCGAGCTCGTTGAACTGTTGTTCGCGGTCCATCTCGATAATTAACGGCACGACGAGTACGAGAAACGTGGTGCCGAGGATCCAGGCGGCTTTCCCGGTGCTCTTGAAAAGTTTTTTGGCCACAAATGCCGAGTCAGATGCGGCTTTCTTGCCTTTGTACACAATAGGTGACTGAGAAAACCTCGATAACACTCCGCCTTCTGCACTGCTCATTCTCACTGATGATGTAACGGACTACGGCACCAAGAAACACAGGTACAAGGCTAGAAAGGGCGAGCAGTATGAAACTTTGGAATGGTTGGCGGTTCTGAATAGGACGAGGGTTTTATCCAGATCCACGGATCAATGGCACTAGTTGATTGATTAATATTTTGCAATTTGGTCCCCAGTCTTTAAAAAGGTAATATTTACACCATCAATATTTTAGTTTAGTAACACATAGGTACCTAACGGACGATTTTACTATTGTTTTTTTTCATTGACAAAATGAGGTTATTAGCACAATTTTGTTTTGTTTTATTATTTTTACTAATGATTATCGGGTAATTAGCAAATAACGTTCAAATCTTTTACTATTAATGTAGAAAACGTTCATACCTTCCGTTTTTTAGTATTTTCACCCTTAATTACACATATGATTGGGCAAAATGTCATTTTCATTTATTTTCATCTAATTTATATGTTAAGTGAAAGGCATTCTCATTATTTATTTTTTTCTCTTTCTTTCCCATTTGAACCCATTTTTCCCTCTATTTCTTTATCTGTAATGTCAAATTCGGCCAAATCCAGATCGACCATGTTCACATATGCTTGAGCCCTTATGTGAAGTGATTTCACGTTTGTACCCTCGAGTTCCAACATCTTCACACACTCTCCTTATCAAGCAATTGAAATCCATGATTTAAAAGGCAATTAAAAGAAATTGATTATCCAACTGGGTAAACCTTTGTACTAGCTTCTATGCATGCTCATAATCTTTCAGTTTCAATTTGTAAGCTGCATTGTTTAGGTTGCAAGTGATTTTCAATGATTTGGACTGATTTTTTCCTCCTCACTGAAAGAGGTGTTATATGCAATGTACTTGGTAGTCCGAGTTCAAAATTTCCCATGTGAGGCACATGACTTAAAGATACATAGCAAATACTACTTTGCTATCAAATCAATTGGAGTCAAAATCCCTTAGGAATGATCTTTTCATATATTTTTGAGGCTCTCACATATTTTGCGATATTGAACAGCAAGTTGTCTTCCCTTTGCTTACAGGCAGTCTCAATATTTTTATTAGATGTTCCTGTCCCAATAAACTAAAGGTTAGTTTTCAGGAAAAGAAATAGAGGAGAAAATATGTTCAAATGAGGATGAAAGAGGAAAAATGCCGAGAATATCTTTCATTTAACTTAGAAATTAGATGAAAATGACATTTTGTGCAATCAGATGTGTAATTAAATATGAAAATGTCAAAACATGGTAGGTAGAGAATTTTTTACAACAATAATGAAAGACAGACATTATATGATAATTACCAACGATTCTCAATCTTTGTTCATTGTCTTACTAGTATCCTTATATTTTTATTATGTTCTTATCTTTAAGTTTTCAGTAATTATTGCACATTTTGTCCCCGATCAAAGATGGACAGAAAAAAATGACATTTTTTGGAACCAAATGAGATATGGAATAAGAACATTGACAGATTCGAAAAAAAAAAAAAACATTGAAATGATGGTGAATGTTTATAGCAATATTAATCTGAGTTGTTGGACTTTTTGCCTCGTCCATAACACGGATGTCTCGACTAAGTGGTCGAAAATAACATATTTCAACAAGCTTCAGATGCTCATCAGCCCATGTATCCAAAGAAACCTGCCAGCCTAATATCTAATTGAAACCATAGCCCATAACTAAGAAAATAATATACAGACCTCCACAGCATCAATGTTTGGAATTTGAGAGCATTTCCTCGTATTTCTAACATGATTCTCATTCAAATAAATATTGCTCGTGCGAAATTCGCAAGTGTACGATATCGTTGACAAATAATAGAATTGATGAATTAAGTGTATCGTCCAACATGAAATAAATTCAATTCAAGTTTGCTAATTTCGTAAGGAATTTGAATTATGTAAACAAACTGGTTTGATTTTTATGATTATTCTGAATTAATCTAAAAAATATGTAAAAAAATATTTTTTTAATCAAATTATGGATGATTGCATTAGATTCTAAATCTGCTCGTTGCTACTTAATTCAATTCTTAATTTGCAATCTAGTTCTGTTCATGCGTTATTGACAATCGATAAACATATGATATATATTTTTTTGTTCCCGAGATAAATTAAACATATCCTAACCACGATTTAAATTTATTTTTTGAATTTGAATTATTAGAATACATTAAAATTTAGATTATTTATATGATTGCACACGTCATAAATGTTATTCCTAACATCTATTACACATATGTTAATTTTACCGCATTCTAAGCTTATTGTAAGTCTTCCAAAACTACAACAAGCAACCAATTATCTAATTGGTGGTCAATAAATTAAATAATGCAATGAGTATGCAAAATTAATCAAGAAACGCAAATAAACTAAACTACTGGTCTTAAATTAAAACAAATAAAAAATAGGGTTCATCTTCATTCAATACAAAAAAGGATATAACCCAGCATATTAATATATAAATTACAAGAAGAAGAATAGAAAAATATAATCTAGATCATGAAATAATTCAAAAGATATTGATCTTCAAGCCCAATACTGAATTCTTTAAAATCTTGATACAATTGAGCTTCAATTCCTTGTTAAGACTTGATCTCCTCTCTCAAAATATAGCAATTGACCCTCTTGTTCTTGATGAATTTGATGATACTATTGTATATGAAGAGGTAAGACTGGTTTTTTTTTTCAAATGTGTAGCTCTTATTTTGTATTTATAAGAGTCGGAAAATACATCAAAATCGTGCCCAATTTGAGTTCCAAAAGAGTTTGAATTGCAAAATGAAACTGCTGATTCATCTGCGGAAAAAGCGTGCACACGCGCACCGGCATAACCACTGCGCGCGCGCACCGCCAAGTCAAGGGATTTTGATGGGTGGAGGCAAATTGTGCAAACATTTTTCCTTGCTCCTCGAGCGAGCGGTTATTTTGTTCTAAATGATATCTCTCACTTTGCTGACGTGAAGGTTCCTCTCCAACCAAATATTTCTGCTCATCTTCCTGAGTCACCAGGTATAGTTGTCTGGTTTGGATTTACAGATATTTTTATTTAACATGAACACTCTGTTTTCCAAATAAAGCTTGAAGTAATTCTCACAGGTATCTGTTCACGCAAGAGGCTTTTATGCCTTTATTTTCTTTCCAAAACTGCTTTTGATAGTTACCAAAACAACAATGTTCATTGGAATCTGTAACTTTTGCTATCTATGCAAAAGAATTTCTGGATTTCATTATTGCCCCGTCACCATAATGATTATCACACGGACACATTTACTCTTTCAATTTTGACTGGAGCAAGTACTAATTTAGCTATTTCTAGATTTCAAGATTGAGCAGTCTTTTAAAGTCCTTTTTTTTTGTGCTTGGAGTTGTTCAGTTTGTAAAACTACATATCATTCTTTTAGACGTCACGTCTCTTCTCTTGACACCAATGGCTCATACTGTTTGAGAATCGAAGCCAAAGTTTTGCGAGAGAGAGATTAACAGGATTGAGGGAGTTCTTCAGGAGAGAAAAAGTAATTTCATAAAATGGAATCTGAATTGTTTACAATCTGTCCATTCATTTATATACTAGTGCTGACTCAGCATTATACATCAGAATTATATATGTACAGAAACATTGATTATTACATTATATTTACATTCCGACACTGGTCTATTGATTTTATGTGAGAAATGATATCTTGCACACATGTTTATATACTATCTTCTGGGCTAACATGTTTTTTTTGTCAAAGTCTCAGACGATGTCTTAGAGGAGGAGGCCTGGGAATAAGTAAACTCTGTTCATATTGAAGGAGAAGAGCTGGTTGAAGAATACGTTTTCCAGGAGCACCAGAAGGAGCATGATCCCGAGGCTGAAAGAGTAGACGCGGAACCTGCATTGGAAGAATCAACTTTGTTGATTCAAGATGCAGCTACTACTGTGCAAGAACCCGTGCCTGTTGCAGAAGAACCTGTTGTAGAGCTTCCGAAGTTGACTTATGCTTCCATAGTATGTACATGTAGCCAGTTATGCTAGTCAAAGACATTATGATAATAATTCTTTGTGATTGTTCTGTCATACAAGTTGGAAATATGTTATACGACATAGGTATGAATGTAGGGTAGTAGTCAACATGAAATTGTAGTCAGAGATAGGATAGTTAATCGTATTCACACAATACTTTCTTAACACGGTCCCTTTTCATTTGTTGGTTCACTCCTATCATAATAAATGAAAATAATTGATACCACTGAAATTTGACATCACCAAGGCACTAGGAATCTATGAGTACTGAAAATGCTATCATCTATTCGATTCTCTTTTGGACGTGGTACTTGAAATCCTAAAAATCTGTTAAGAGGTTGATTGCCCTTCCTCGTTTCTTACCCTGTAACTCCCATCTCAATGAATTAAAAGAATTGTAAACTCTATGAAAACAGTTATGAACATATGAACTCATACTGGAGGATAAGGTCCTGGTCCTTCTGAATGCCTTTGTTTTTGGAGGAAGCTGATAATTAAGTAGTGGAACATTATGTTCTAGATTAAGAGAGTAATTATCCTGACCTTTGAACGGTATGTACTTCTAGTGAAATGATCCCTACGAATATGTGCAAAATAAGTAAGCTTCCTTGGGATAGTTGTATAAATCTGTTGAATGACTTTGTATGGGAAAATAGACACTGTTGTCTCCTCTTTTCAGTCATGCTCATTTTCGTGATGAGTCTTTGAAGTGTTCTTTACACGATCTGACTGATTTTCATTTCCCCCTGCTCTTTGTTCTCAATTCTTGGAAAATTAAAAGTTGCGGGCTCCTAAAGGAAAACTTGCACCATCAGTCAGTTCTCAGCCATCGTTCACTCACAGCACTCAACCCGCTTAAAAAAAAATTGGTATCAAGCATCACAACCTTCAGTTCAGCAGTCAAACGCTGTGGTAGTGTGGTGTCTGGTGTACCAGATTCTGGTTTGGATTTGATAGATAATGATTTCTCGCAAGAGGAAGGTAAGAAACTTTATCTTCATTTTTCTTTTATTTATTTGTTTTCGGGTAATGAAATATGGTTTAAAGTCATGACAATTTTATAACTTACAGTATACTCAAAAGATATATGTGAAGTAGTGGCTATGTTTGGGGAAAATCTTATTCTAGTAACGTTGTTAGGAATGTAATTGATTAGCCGGATGTGGTCAACTTCTTATGTTATTGTATGATACATTTCTCATTTTGGTGGCAATAATCAAGCCTCTGACATCAACATGAAAATGAAGAGCGTACTCAAGAAGATATTGACTTTGAACAAATATCCATTTTTTTTTCTCCTGGGTACTGGTACACTAAGCGAATGCCCATTAATGGATGAGCTTTTAGCATAATTTGTTGCAATTGGCCTTTTTTACCTACTGCAAACTAGATCATATCAGCTTTGATCAAAGCAACTACTTTTCGGCAGGGGAATCAAGATCCGTCCATGTGAAGAATCTGCCTTCTAGTGTTCTTCGAGAGTTTAAGAACTTTGGGAAAATCAAACACGATGTATTCTTCTTAAAAAAACGCCAGGTCCATTTCCTTTCCACTGTCTTCTACAAAAGGTGTAAAATGTGGGATCTCTGATTTTTCATCTGATGGACAGGATACTGGTGTTTGCTATGCGTTCGTTGAGTTTGAAGATGTGCAGAGTGGTCGGAATGCTATCAAGGTTTGAACTCTTATCAGTCAATGATATGTTGTCTTATGATCAAGATGGGAGCTGTTTCATTCATATTTTATTTACTATAAATTTACTTTTTGTTTCCACTGCTTTCAATTTCTTCACTTTTTCTTTGGGTCAATCACAGCCAAATAGTTTGTTTGGTGCATCCTTCCCTCTCCTTATTTAAATTCGTTGGCATATAGATATCTTCCATCGTGTACTCATTACACATCTGGCAAGAACTTTTCCATATTTCACCTAATTTGTTTATATGAGAATTTAGGAACCAAGCAAGCCCTTAAAATAATTCGAACTTTCTCCCCTACCGAGGTGATATATGACTTTTATGGCCGATGTGATTACCTGCCAAACGGCAAAAATGGGTCTCCTTCGTGGCTCGCAGATTCTAAAAAGTTGGAATTAAAAAGAAATTTCGAAATCCTTTTCGAGTACTTTTGTGATTTCAGCCTCAGGTAGATGGAACAATATAAGATATATTCAACTTGAAGAAATATAAGAAGTCCAGAATTCCTTCTTTTACGTTTCTGTTCAATTTTATTTTATTTTTCAATGTTTCCTGGGCTATCATCCAGTTGCTTAGGAAATTAAGCAGGCCACTGCCCTCGCTTGCTAAATTCATGTGCTATTTGCTACCTGTAGTTTCTCAAACGTGCAATTCAGATCTACGACCACATTCTTTCTTTATACAAAATTGAGCATAGTATTCCCATTCAACTTTTCTTTTAGTTGTAAAATTATTGTTGGGGTGTTACGGGTGATCTTCTCAATCGTCAATATCCTGTAATTATTTGTTGTTTTATTTTGTTTTTTCTTTTCTAGGTCTCCTATTTTTCTTTTAGTAGTAAATTATTGCTGGGATGTTACACATGATCTTTTCAATCGTCAATATCTAGTAACTATTTGTTGTTTTATTTTGTTTTTTCTTTTCTAGGCGTCTCCTGTTCAGTTGGCTGGAAGGCCAGTTTACATTGAGGAGAGAAGACCAAATAACAGCATCGCTCCTCGCGGAGGGATTATGTCTCCATAAACTTCATTTTCTTTGCTAATGGAAACGTAGGTGGTGCCTTAATTTTCACGTCTTCTGCTACGCCAAGGGAAAACGGCCAAAATCTTTTCCATTGAATTGTCCACTGTTCTCCCCGTATAATGCAGCTTATTAAACATGCCCTCACTCTACTCATCTTGGTCACTATCTCCTTGGTTTCATATGAAATGCATTCGTCTTATTGTTTTTGCAATATCCTTCTCGGCAATCATCGGAAGAAAATTGCGTATACCAGTATTCTATAATCGCCTTTGATATTTATTTCAAGCAAAAATTCTAGGACTACCTTCAACAAAAGAAACATAACATCAGTGCAATGGCACTGGGCAGATTAAAACATAGGCATAATAGACGAGTTCTCTTTCTTTTTCTTTTGAACTGAAGAAATGGAACAATACTTGGAATTTTCTTGTATTTTAAATACTCATGACATTGAAGGCTTATTTATCGTATATTTTTGTTTTCTATAGAGATATTACAACTCTGAAATTGTCTTGTCCAGGAAGCGGAGGAGGAAGAGGAAGGGGAAGGACTTTTGCGGGCACAACACTGCGAGATTCCATGGTTTCTGTGGTACTTGATGACAAAAAGATGATTGGTTTTTGAGAGCAGATAAATTTTTATTTTTATTTTTTTTCCCGCATGGTAACTTCAACAGATGGATACATTTTAATTATCGAAAATAAATGAATACACTAGTTATGAGTATGTTTAGTGTCTTGAGAATTATACAATCTAAAAATTACACGGTGTATACTGCAACACCTAAAAGCTGAAAATGCATCAAACTCTCCTAATCATACCTATTCCCCTTGCATAAATTTTGATTGTCTGCTGGAAACAATTGTCTTGAAGTTAAACTAAGTAGTTGCAGAAGCCATGGCTCGGCTGTGGAAGGGTGGTGGCCCAATGTGGGGTTCCTCGGATGCCTCATCTTGATCTTCTATTTCCCAGAGGAAACTGGCGTATGCTGCTTGAATGTGGCTGGTGACACAATATTGTAGAAGAGTTAGAATGTGATTTGATGGTACATGTTTATCGAGATGGATTAGATATCACTTGATGGTACTTTCCATACCAAATATATACAAAAAGGCTGTACTAGGCATTGAACATGGACGAACCTGTCATGAGAAGATGCTTGTAGTCCTCGTTCAAAATAGCTTGTCGCTCTATCTTCATCACGGTGTAGTTTCCACACCAATTTAGCATATTGTGAGAGAATTTCACCATCTTCTGGATCAGCCAAAATAGCCCTGCAATAATACTCCTCCGCTCCTTCAAGGTCTCCCTTTGTCTGCCAAAAACAGGTGAATCAACGTTTGTCTTTGATTATTCTTTAAAACAAGAAACTATGTAAGATTTGGTTGACCACCTCGTAAAAATACTTTTAAGATTTTATAGCATGTTTGGTACGATTAACTAGCACGACCTTGTCATGTCCTGTCTACCATATACCAAAAACATCATTGGACATATTTCATAGGCATATTCTAGTGAAGGGACTTACTTGGTACAAGAACTGAGCATAGTTTCTCAAAAACAAAGGATTGTTTGGACTTTCCTCCAGCATTCTCTTGTAGTGCTCTTCCATACCGAGTCCACCACGGCTGTCGCCACCATCCCTATCAAAGGCTACCGGTCTATAGTTCCCACCACCACCATTGCTGCCATTTCCTCCTCCAATGGGTCCATCCCCATCTAAATAACTAATATCAGCAGCCCCGAGTCCTGTTGCAAGATACATTTTCCTCTCCCCTTCAAACCTCAAGGTATCATATTCATTCACACTTGTCATCTCTTCTTTCAAATGCATGCGATGCAGCTTGATTTGGTTTTCCTCAATACTTTCTACTTCCCCTTCGTCTTCTTCCTCGTCACTGTCTTCGTCTTCTTGACAAGTTCCCAAGCTGTGAGACGAGAAAGACAAGATTGGCTCCAACCCAAAACAATTACGTTTGGACGCAAATTTCTTGGACACGTTGGAGAAACTAAACTCGTCAACATTATACGAGACATTAGCCAATTCTTCCAAGTTTCCGTCGGATTGAACTCTTCGAAATCCGCTCGGGGAACATTGGCTGGTGGTCGAGGGAGACGAATGCCATAAAGATTTAGGGTGATGTTTAGATCCACAAGAGAGTTTTTGATGAATGGAAGTTGGTGTGTCTTTAGGCACTTCAGATTGGTAGTGATTATTGCTGGGACTTTCTGAAAAGGAGGAGAGAAGGGATCCAAGAACTGGAGTAGATGAGCTTCTCAGCATCATTTCTTCTGTTAAATTTGATCTTTAATGAACCTGCTTTTCCATGAAGAAGATGAAATTTACTCCCCTTTTCAGGAATTCTTGAAAAACACCGTGCAAACAACAAACTAAACCTTATATATATATAATAAATAAATTGAGGGTAAAATACATAATTTTCTTTGATCATTTCCATTTAATTCATTACTACCACCACCAAAACAGCATATCATGTGAAAATTACACTATTCTACAATTAATAAAAATCAATTAAATCAAGATCTATGCATAATGGTACCTTTTTTGAAGGGCAGACAAGACAGGCTCTCCAATGGAAATATAAAGGAGAAGTAGATGCAGGGAAGAAAACTGAGAATGGTAATGCCTGTGGAATGCCTTCTTATCTTCAGTTTTTTTCCAGGAAAAATAAATTATTTGAAATATTTGTATGGTGGAGAGAGCAGCAAAGCAATCTTAAGAGGAAAATATCAGTTTGTTCACTCGTGTCGAGCTAGAAAAAAAATATCAATTATAGGTGAGGCTATGCTCCGTAGGTTTATTGGACAAGTGGATGCAAAGAAAAGTATACATTTGCCAGTACATTGCATGTTGGAAACAATGTACAAGTGACTAGAAAAGCATAGGACAAACGCGTTTTGCTTTCGGCATTTGACATGCGTTTCTTGTTCCTCACTAGTGATTTCGTGGAATTCAAATTCGCACCACAATTTTAGTTAATTACACCACCTTTTCTTTTTCTCGTTTTTACATCCCGTCCAAAAAATCAGCACTTTATTTGTCTATCTTATGAACATACCTTAATTCGTGTAGTAGGGTTTTTGATTTAAAATAAATTTCTCTGGTCATGTGCATAATTTGATGGACTTCGTGCTGTTTCGTGGAATTATAGAGATGAACAATTCTAATTCAACTATAATTCTAATTCATTTCGAAATAGAGTTTTGAAAGGAAAATAACTTCTTCAATATTAATCGTTTGTTTGACGCTCTTTAATTTATTTTATAATTTGCTACAGATCATTTTCAATGATACATTTTCACAATAAAATATTCTATGTATATATAAATTTTTTTTTCCTATTTTTTAATCACATATTCCTCTGAAAATCATTGTTCAAAACTTTATTTTCTACCAACATGGTTGTCAAATAGACTCTAATTATTATTTATAAGAGATATAATTAATCAATTTATTTTTAACTTTAGTAATGAACACTATTCATTTATTTGGTGGTTATTTTTTGAAAAAAATATTATTTTAAATATTAAATTTTAATGAATGTGTGATTAAAAATAATTGCGTCAAAATTTTTTTTTTTTGGAACAACGAGAAACTAACGAGGACTCAAATTTGCTAAGCGATTTGGCGCACATAACCTGCGTCGTCCTTGTCCCGCTCTCCGTCTTCGAGGTATCCAGTACCCTCCTCCATTCATATTATGCAAATTTCTCTTCTTTCTGCAAATGCCGGATTCTCTGTAATTTTTTCAACGCGGAGAATGTAAACTATTACACAAAACCTAGTATATTCTAGTTGAATTGTCGGTTATTATGTTCAATTTATTTCTCTTCATTTGTTTCTTCTCTTTGGCAAAGTTTCAGTGAATGTTTTACGTTTTAATGTAAAATTGTTGTATTTGAATTTTTTTTTGGGTTGGATCACTTGGGCCTAAGTTAGATTTTCCATGGAAATTTCCACCTTTTGACTCGTTTGATTGGGTTTTTTTTATCCTAGAATTCCTTTTATTGGTTTAGGATCACACGTGCCATTTTCTTTGATTATGTGGGAAAGCAATTCCCACCATTTTGGTGGGAAATGGCTTTCTAGATTTTTTTATTTTTTTTTGCAATTGGAAAAAAATTTAGACGCAATGGTAAAAAAAGTTATCACTTTTANCCTAGAATTCATTTTCTTGATTTAGGGTCACACGTGCCATTTTCTTTGATTATGTGGGAAAGCAATTCCCACCATTTTGGTGGGAAATGGCTTTCTAGATTTTTTTATTTTTTTTTGCAATTGGAAAAAAATTTAGACGCAATGGTAAAAAAAGTTATCACTTTTATTGACAATTTCCATGCAAAACAAAGCAAAACGAATGATATTCGATATGATATTTTTTAAAAAAAAAATTAATTTTTTTGGCAATTGGAACAAATGTTAGACTAAATGGTAAAAAAAATTATCACTTTAACGGATAATTTCCATGAAAAACAAAGCTAAACGGACACCAAACTTTCAATATTTTCCAGGTGAAAAATTATACCAATCAAACACAATTAATTACAATTCGAAGTAAAACAAATTCTAGACAATTCAATTCCCAGTAAAACATTTTCTTTCCACCCAAATTCCACATTTACAATCAGGGGCGAACCCAGAATTATGGTTGAGAGGGGACAAGATAGAATTACGTAACAAATAATTTCAAATTAGACAAATAATTTATCAATGAAGACTCTTTAGGCTTTGTAACAAGTGGGAGAAGTCTCCATTTTGATGCTTATCACATGAGCCCCAATCTTCATTGACTAGACGGATCTCGCCCGTTGGAATAGCACCAGAACTTGGCTATTTCCAAGAGGCGGCAGATTAGAAGCCAAGTTAAGATATTTCTCTGTGAATGATGGATTTCATAGGCAGGAAAACAAATATCCCTTACCACATGAAAAATTCAAGTTTGAGATTATCCACATAATCAATAACAAAGAGGCTAAAGAAAGTTATATTGCTTGATAAATTACTCAGTAAACCAGGTAGCAACAACACCGAGCAAATTGATAGGCACACAAACCAGACCGTGCCACAAAATATTGCAGCAAGGTTACACCTTATAACTTTCAGGCAGACATGCAAACAAGTTCAATGAGAACTTAAGCAATAATCAAAATTAAATGGAAAGAAGGGATCTTCAAGTAATAAAATGAACTCTTCAAGTTTACAAAGTACAAATTCAATCCTGAAGTAGAAATTAGAACCATTATCACAAACATTCAACACAAACATAAAAAATAATTATATACTAAATGAATAAATAGTGAATATAATCTAGAATCCAAAATTCCATTATGGATCAAAATATTCGACCTTGAATTTCTGTCAAATGTTGGAAGAAGAAAGTGACAAAGAAACCTGTGTATAATATACAAATCCATTTGACAACAAAATGAAAGAAAAAGAAAGCAAACCAAACTACCCAGACGTGAGAGAACGCAGCTTCAAGAACGATGCAGTGCCGATTTTTGAGTTCGCAGGGTTTGAGAATCGCATCGCCTAATGAGTTCGCACTTCGTAGGGCTTGAGATTTGAGAACCGGGGGGTGGGACTGACGAACTGGGAATGAAGGGTAGGGAAACCCAGTTGGGCAACTGGGCTTGGGTTTGGCTACTATTAATCTATGGGCTTTTCTCATTGCACAAAATTTAAGGTACTATTAATCTTGGTCTTTTTTAATTGCAAAAAAATTAGGAGTCCAGTGGCGGCAACTGCCCCCACTGGGCCCTTAATGGGTCCACCCCTGTACAATCAAACGGATCCTTAGATAAAAAATTTAAATCTATTTGATACAATGTTTAGAAGGAGAGTCAATTGGTGTTCCGTTTATAGGACTGGATGAGGCGTCAAAGCGGCGAATTTAGGAAGTCATAGAATAGTTTATATAGGATTTCATTGGCCAAGATAAGATTTTGTTGAAGGAGAATGAACGACAATGTAGAGAAAGGTTACGCGTGATAGAATTTTGATAAAAATAGTTAAGCGACTAACAGAAGTACAGGTTGATAATAGATATAGCAATCTAAACCAATTACATAAAAGATGAAACACGAAGAGTATTGTCTCATAGTGATGAGATCATAGAAAAATAAAGCAGAATTAAAGCAGCATTAGTTGTGCTATGAGCACTACATGTTTTCACTTCTCTGATGCCCATGTTACTGAAATAGGACTCTGGACCCTAGTCAAACTTTTTCCTCTCTTCACCCATGTCAAACGTCCTTGAGCATGTCTTGTAGTATCGTTTCTTATTCTTTTCCTTAATATAAACCAAACTCTATAACTCAAAGTTTGATTTGTATGTTTATATATCAGATGTTGTGGTCTCACTCGCACTTTGACTCCCTCAGGTGCCACTACTTCTACTGAGTAAATGGAATTAGAACTCCCCACATTTGTCAGACGTCTTTTAATAATCTTCCGTGTCTCCCCTGGCTTGAAAATTACAGAAATAGAGGGATAATTGAGGCTGAATCCCCTGTTCTGGTGCACAATGTCATGGCAACTCACGTTCCTGTGAGTTATGGCGAAAATTTCAGATCTTTTATATCCAAGAGTGCATAGATGAGTTATATAATCATTTGGCTGGATATTGTAAATCAATCCTGGATTGACGGCTCGTCCCGGGTTTACATGTCCTGCTCCAATTGCGAACAGCTCGGCAGGTTTGTCTCCATCCATTATTGGTCTGCCTAGATGATCCATCATATCTGCAGTTGTCATAAGTGCGGATTTGATTGCAGCTGGGGTCCATTTTGGATGAGCTGAGTGAAGCAGAGCAGCAATTCCACCGGCATGGGGACAAGCCATGGAAGTCCCTGACATAACAGTGAAGTTCACTCTTCTAGAATCTTCTGGAAGGCCACTCGGGCCGAGATTTTGTGGCCATGCAGCAATTATATTAACTCCCGGGGCAATTATATCTGGCTTGAGGATTGCAGGATCAGTAAAACTTGGTCCTCTTGAGGAAAATTGAGCTACTGCAGGTGCTCGGAATTTTCCAATGATGGTTCCTCCAAATATGATTTTAGCTCTTGGTCTCCTTGTGGAGTTCATGTAACTTTCCAAGTTAATTGATTCATCAAATCCTATCAATGTTGCTGGTAGGACATGGACATCGACTGAATCTTCCTCCAAATTAATTTCCGTATTCACTAAAATCATTGCAGCACCACCTGCTTCCTTCACTATCTGACCCTTCTCGGCTCTCCCATTGACACCACGCTTACACACTACCATTTTACCTCGTACTTTTGCTTTTGGAAGAGACCCTCTCATGCAAAAGTCACTACCCTTATTGCCTCCAGTTAAATAAACTAGCTCGAGCTCCGTCCCTCCGCTTTGAACTCGATTCCCAGGGTACATGGATTCTCCATATAGGAACTTCCCATTGCCTAGTTGAACTATAGCTGGAAATCTTCGGTCAAGCGTGCTTGCACCAATGGTAGCAATCCAAGGAGCCTCATTGGCAACCGAGTATTGGATTGGCCCGTTGTTTCCTGCAGCACATACTACTGAAATGCCATGCTCCATAGCTCGAAAACTGCCAATGGCAATGGTATCCTCGTATAGGGGTACAGGGAAGCCTCCTAGTGAAAGGGATAGTACGTCAACTCCATCTCTGATGGCTACATCCATTGCTGCAAGGATGTCAGAGCTGTAACAGCCACTGAACCAACAAACTTTATATATGGCAACATGGGCACCCGGGGCCATTCCTCGAGCCTCACCAGCTCCATTTCCAAGGACATTTGCCATTGGCACTGGAGCTCCGGCAGCAGTGGATGCTGTATGGGTGCCATGACCATGAGAATCTCGTGGTGATACGTATTCTGAGACCACATCAGGTGACGATGACAACGACGCCGCACGATGACCTTTGCTGAAAAACCTGGCACCAATGAGTTTTCGGTTACAATTTGAAGAACTGAAATCTTGTCCTTCTTGGCAGGTCCCTCTCCATTTCTGTGGAACTGGAGGCATCCCTTGATCATCAAAGCTCGGACTTTCTGGCCAGACACCGGTGTCGAGCACACCAATTATTGCCCCTCGACCAAATCTAGAACTCAACCAAGCACCTCCTCCAGTTGGACTTAGTCCTAGGAACTTGTAAGAGTAAGTAGTGTGAATCTCAAGCCTTCTATCTGGTCTTATGGCAATTACTTCATGTGACTTCTGCAAGGTCTCAAGCTCGACCAGTGACAGTTGAGCTGCAAAACCTTCAATTGCAGAGCTGTAAGAGTACAAGAGTCGAGACGAAGAATCCTCATTGCTGGAAATGGTTTTCTCAAGGAATGAAAGGTGCCAATGAAGTCTAGAGCTAAACGAAGACTTCGTTAACCCCTGTGGATGGAGTTGAACTATATAGGTTTGTAAATTCTGCGCACGGACGCAAAGAATGTAGAGTAAGAGGATGGAAAAACGAAGTCGAATTTTGGGCTCCATGGAGTGCTACCAAATAGTATGAATCTTGGATTGTAGCAGTGGTGTTGTACATTTCCAGGATTGAAACATGCGGTATTTGAAGGCGTTGAAGAGAATTCAAATCTGGGTTTAGGAGCCATGTCTGAACCCCTGAGACAAAGGTAAAGCTCGTGAAATTTAAGAGCTCTTCATCACGAGTATCTTTTGGGGAGAGAGAGAGAGAGAGAGAGAGAGAAGCAGACGGTTTAGTTTCTTGAGGAGCTCAATTGTATTGACTTTCACGAGATGTTTTGGTCAAATTTAATGTACTACAGTAAATCAAATACCACCTATGAATCTTTGTCGCAGAATCTGTTGTTTAGTACTGGAACATAGCACGAATATGGTGGACAAGATTTTTAAAATGATAAGAAATCTTGGAAAAATAGGAAGGAGAAAGTAATTATGGGTATGGTGGGGCCTCATTTATTTACACGCTCTGGTTTGCCTCAACATGGCTCCTCATACCACATGCTACTTGTGCCTCGTACTGCATGGTTTGGTTTCTTTGGTTCAATGTTGCATTCAAACCAAATGTAAAATTGTCAAATGCTTGAATGTTCATTTAAATAATTCAATTACAATAATATTATGCGCAAGAACTTAAATTATGTTTGAAAAATCTATGCTTTATAGAGGAAGAATTTCTAATGTATTTTAGCACAGATTAATGCTATGTAGCTATTCTAGGCGTTTTCAAGTGATATGTCATCTTGAATGAGACTCGCGTCCTTACTTTTAAGATGATCTAACACTTGAACGCAAAATAAACGGGGTAATTAAGCACCGATATTGCTAAATAACATTATTATTTTAACATACTCCAAAAGAATTACATTTCCACAAGGTAAAAACCCTAAAAAAGAATTCCGTCCAGAATTAATAACGGATGATCCACTTGAACAACAAAAGATAATGTGGCATCTAACATTACATTAATACATAATACACCAAGAAGGATAAAATCGCACCATTTTTTATTTTTATTTTTTTGAAGGGAAATATGTTTTTATTGCACTTGAAGTGTGAAGACACCTTAATAAATGATGCATCGTTATCCTTGTTGGCATGTTAGTTGTCAAAGTAATGTCATATGGAATACCATGTCATCAATCTGTTGTCCACATAGGACATTCATTAGGTATTTTTGACGAAATTCATTTTTACTACTAACGTGGTTCACGACGTGAATGACTAATGAATTCCAATTTGAAGTCGGGGGTTTTACATGAAATGGATTTCATTCGAAATAAAATGATGTCTTTCAATTTAAGATTGTCCAAATTGGTGGATTCTGTATCATCTTTTCTTTCATTACTAGTTTTTGCCCCGTGCAATGCGTATGTTACATTATTTTTAAGATAATATTAGCGTCTTGAATGCTAAAATTAGATGAGAAATTATATTACAAAATTTCCACATACCCATTTGTATAAAAGAAATAAATAAACAAACAGAAAGACTAAATTTATCTTATTTAATTCAGCACCACATAATATATTTAAAGACTATTTTAATGTCTAGGCGTGTTTCTAGTCAACAATTATGAGAATTTTGTTCCCATATCGTAATTTCTCTTCTCAATTTTAACACTACTGAAAAAAAAAATTCTTCGCACAGTGTGGAGTGTGGTGTCCGACTGTCCGCACTGTGTCCACACACTGCGGCCCGCGGATGATCCCGCGGATATCATCCGCACACCGACAAAAAAAAA
>CAIGRN010195350.1:0-15505 GCA_903798345.1 Fraxinus anomala | reverse complement strand
AGCAAGAGCATCTCCAAGACTCTTTGTTTATAAAGAACATTTTATACATTATAGAGGTCATCTTTAAATTTAAAGAGTTTAAATTTTTATGCACTCTAACAGTACTCTCTATTTTGTCTCTTCATTTTGCTTTTCTCAAGAAATATTATGCAATATGTTGATGTCAATTCCGATAGCTACTAATCATGATGATTTTACCTTTTGTCAGCTTGTAGGAATGGGGTTTGATCGAGCTCTTGTGCTGGAGGTGTTCTTTGCATGCAACAAGAACGAGGAGCTGGCAGCAAACTACCTCTTAGATCATATGCACGAGTTTGAAGAATGATGATAGGAATTGAGGTGGACAAATTTCTTCTCTTTTAGCCCCTCATTTTTCACTTTTAACAGTTTTCCTTTTTACTGTATTTTATTTATTTCCTCACGTGATTTGCATCTACCGAATTTCTATAGCCCTATTCTTGTGGAGAGTTGAAATGATGGTCTACTGCTGGAGAGATGAATGATCAGAAATGTAATTAACTTGTCATGCTTCAGTTCGACTCTTCTCAGTGTATCTATATAACTCATCGAATCCTTGCTTGTTCAATAGTCACATGGTTTCTGTGATTCCTTAGCGGAGTAACTATTCAAGATTTCATGGTATACTCTTATTGAGTTACCGTTGTTCTGAATTCACATAAACATCGTTATATAATACACAGCATTCATTACCTTTATGACATTAAAATTTGTTGAAATGCTTATATACTGAGCCATTTTAACGACGAGTGGAGTATCTGGTCTTTAAATATGACTTGGAAATGACAACTCCTTGCATTTATTCTTCAGTGGGGGTGACTGTAATTGCAAAATGAAGCTGATTTTGCAAAGTTTCATGCCACAAATAGTTTCAACTTGATTGCCATAGGGCATTATTTGTATGCATAGTGATTGATACATAATTCTTACAATGTATGTTTGTACATGAGATGATGATTACAGTGAAGTAATTGATTTCGAGTATATAGGAGCATTACAATACGATATCAGACATTGTTAGTTCCGGCTCATAGCCAAAGGTCTCCAAAGAGACCCATGACTAGGTTCCTCTGTAAATTGATTGTATTGGGCATTTTGCTGCATTGATTGACATCTCGAAGTTTAGGGACGGCCGTAACTTTTAAAATAAGAATTGGAAGTGGTACTTGGGGTTGAACCCGCGTGCACCATGCACCGCGTTATTTTTTGATTTTGTGATGATACAAGAAAAAAATACCAGCTTGGCTTGTAGCTTTATTGGGAACCATTCAAAACACATTAAAAAAGTTTACTAATCATAAACTTATTACTTTGACATTTTTTTAATATTCAAAATACTGTTTTTATTTTTAACATTAAGTTTTCTAACCGTGTGTAGCATAACATAACATACATTTCACTACTTTCGCAGCCTCTGTACCAAGGTGTATTGCATTTTGCAGCCTATATTCATTGTCACTCGGTTCACTACCACTTGTAATATTCATCAATAAACCACAACTTCTACCCCTATCACTTGTAACATTATTTATTACATCACCATTGTTGATCCCATCATTTGTTAACATTTATTGTCATATTGTTATCGTCTTTGTTGTTACTATGTCTCACTTTGTCTTGCACCCATTGTCTATGCAACACTGCAAACAACAAACTCCCAAGCTCTAGAACTACCACTAGTCAAATTTGACTCCAACACAACCACAACCTTTAGGGATCAGCCAAAGATTGTCGTCTTTACAACATTCCACCGAACTCCCATGTTGCTAGAGAAAAAACTCGCCTTTGCTTGTGCAAAATTGAACAGACATACAAACTTACCATCTTCATGACCAGGTTTGGATCTGAATGTAGATTTCTTGAAACCAGATCTGGCTTCAGATATAGAAAAATATATTTCAACCGGAGGGAAAGAGGTGCAGGCGGTGGTTTTTGCTGGCGGCAATGGTGGTTCATTTTGTGGGAGTTTATGTATGTTGATTGATGTTGTTTGTGAGTGTGTGTGTATGTTTCTAAATTGCAGTATTTTTTGAATTAAAATAGTATAATGGAATATTCGAAAGTAAACATTAGTGTGGTGTATTGCATATTTTCCCCTTGTTTACTTAGCACCTGTTTGGGAGCCGTCGTATACAAATTTTAATAAAAAATTCAATCGTTATACAATCACGTGAATCCAACTGTTGTAGTCATTATTGACTGCTTTTTACAAATCAATTAAAGTAGATTGAGGAAATGATCATTGTGTCCCTTAATTTTTTCATTCAATTTGTTTAAACGTGGCATTTTCGGGATTTCGAAATAGAAAAATACGGCTACTTTCTGGTTTGTAAGTGATTGCAGCTGAAGCTGGGTCCTCTTCACTGTTCGAAACGATCGAATTTTGTATTAAAATTTGGAAAGAATGGTGTCCAAACAGGCGCTTATTAAAATTGCTCATAGATTCTATTTATATTTGAATCACACAAATATTTCAAATGGTGAAAGTCTTAAAAATTGCATTCCAAAGATTTCGAACAACTTTTGGAGCAGATGGCAAAATGTAATGTACCTGTTACGATTTTTAATTCTTGTTTTACTATTATATTTTAAAATTTAAATAGTATTTAAAAATAAAAATAAACAAGTAAAGGGAAGGAATCTTTGGCAGGTTCCCACTGCATTGCCATTTCCTATTGTTGAGTCATACTGTACCTACTCAATTCATGGTTCTTCGTGTATTGAGGGAACAACGTAATAAGAAAAATTTGCAAAATGAACATAGGAGAAGTGTTTGTTTCTTAGAGCCCATAAAAATAGCACAAGCATTACATTTATAGAAGGGAACATTATAGTGGTTGCAAAATTAGAAAATTATTTTTATTATTTCAAAAATCAAGTATTCTTTAAATTTTATTTATTAAATAATTAATTGAAAAATATTTTATTATTCAAATATAAGTTACAAATTATCAAATTAATTGATCACAAATTATTTTTCAATTACAAATTATCAAATTAATTGGTCACAACTTAACAAATTACAAGTCACAATTATAAATATAATTACAATATCACATTTTTTAGTTCACGTATTATTTATTGGTTACAGATTAATTATTTTATTGGTCACGATCTCCTAAATAATTGATCACAAACCCACCTTCACCCCAACGCTACCCCACCCAATGCTGCGCCAACTCACCATCGTCAACCAAATGTCGCACCACCGTCAACAACACCATTTCACGCCACCTCATCTCACCACCAACCACTACCATTTGCAATTGTAAAACAACTACCACCATTTGCAAATCACTAACAACTAACAAAAATCACCCCATCAAACATATCAGAGGAGAAGAAATCACCCAAAAACCCTAAATCCATCATCGTTGTGGGGCGACCGCGAGCACCACTGTGCACGACAGCAACAGTGGTGAGCACCGCGATAGCTAGTGGCGCGGTAGCAGGGTGCAGCGAGCTCACAGTCGCTACTGCAAGAACAAAATGAAAAAATATTCATTTAATATAATAATATCATAATTAAAATTTTAAAAAAAATTATCACCTGACTTTTTAATAAATAAGTATTAACTTGGTATTTGAAATTGAAAGTTAAAATCCATGGTTGGGTGTAATTTTCACTTTATAGATTAAGGACTTGGGAAACTTGTATTACAATTTAGACAACAATGCGTTAAGTAAACATAATAAAGGATGAGCATGAGTGTTTTGTTTTATTCTATATAAAGTAAATATGAGAATATGAAGAAAATATCTCGACAACTTTACGTATTCCTTTATTGGATTCGTTCATTTTCTCTCTCTCTTTCACAATATTCTTGTAAAACATTTGTGATGTGAGTCTATCCATTTTATACATTCATTCGCACCTGCCAAATTTGCAGAGGTTAAAGTTGGCTCCGAAAGTTCCACATCTTAAGATAGCCCTCTCTTCATTCTTAAGCAATCAAGCCCGAACAACTGAAGCATGAGGTTTATGGGTAAAACATTAGTCAATACCTGTATATAATCACATCATTAATGCATCCTTTATTGATAAAGGTCATACGCCTAACTATTGATGATATTGTCGTGTCGTATAAGGAGAGGACCACGCTCGATGAGGGACACCAGGTGACCTCCATTGCCACCATTTACATTTGAAAGTTTTTGGCTTAAGTAAAACATATTTTAGATCGATGTGTTAAACATCTGAGTTGAACTTTAATGCCGATCATAACTATGTCAAGTTGATTTCCTAAGAAATTGCCTTGAGACTTAAAACCGCACTCAAATTTCCAATATCTTTACAGAAGATATATTTTCTTTGAGGAGATCACTTTACCAAACATCATATAAAGCTGTGGAAGGTTAGAACTTAGATGTCATTCCCTAGCTTGCATATTAGAATCGGCTAGAACGCATATATTCTTATCTTCAAAGATACATGAAAAGAGAACGCATATATTCTTATCTTTAAAGATACATCAAAAGAGAGAAAAAAGAAGAGAGAATTCAGTGAAAGCTCTACTATGTTATCTTTAAAAAGACAATTTTTACATGATTAAATAGTTATATTTATCATAGTATGATAATAATTTATTCAATAATGCTCCTCGAACATGGCAAATGACAAGGAGGAGTTGACGGTGGGGGGTGGCTGGGCGGGATTGTGTGATTTTTTTTTTTCAAACTGTCCAATCATGTATTGATACGTGTCCCCTCTGTCATTGAGTCTATCACCATAGCAAGATTGTAATTTATTTCCTTGAAGTTAAAACTATTGAATCAAGTAATATTCGAATGCATTTAACGCACAACTTAGTTATTTATTTAAACTGAGTATATAGTAAAACTATATTTTTTTAGGAGAATAAAGATGTAAAATTTTCACTAAAAATCAATATATTTCAAACTTTTAACTATTATATGTAATTTAAACAAACTAACTGCTTGTTTGATGAAATATTTTTAGAAGAGATTCTTTAAAACATATTTTTTCTTTGTGAAAATGTGTTGAAAAGTAGGAAATTTTTATTAGAAAACGTGAAAATTTAAATTTTTGGAGCCCGGTTGAAAATGGGTGTAGGAGAGAAGTAGATCTCAAAGAATCAAAATCAAACAAGGACTAGTTTTAAATAACTTGATTTATACTAAAATAAGTGTGCGATGATAATTTAACTAAAATATTTATTTTAATAATTTTAAATGCAATAAAATTTATTTATATAAAACAATTATGAGATTTATAAAAAATAATTAATATTTAGTCATTAATTAAAAATCAAAGGTTCAAAAGTTACTTTACCAAATAGTAAATTTTAATGTTAACAACACTCTTTATTTTGATAATCAAATGATCAACAACTTTTCAATATCAACTATTTTAAAAAATCCTACCGTTAAAAGCTCTATCGTACCAAACGGACTCTTCTCGACATTTTAAAACTCAAAAGACGGGGTGGGGTTTTAAAAAAAAGTTATATTGTTTATTTCTATCAAAAAGTTCAATATAATATTTATTTCCCACAAAATAAAATAGTCGTTTACATAAAGTGGGGATAAAAAAATAAAGAAAACAAAATAACCGAATAAAAATGCAAGATTAACGGCCTTCCGATCTTAGGACCAAATGGCGCCAAATTCCGACACCGATTCATAAATCTGATTGCATTTTGTGCTTATATAGATCAAAATTCGTTTGCTTTAAAAGGCATACCATAATCTTAGCGAAACCAAGAAACCATGGCCCCTCGATTCCGGTCCTTTTTCAGAAGCGAAAGAACGTATGGAGAAAAGTAAGTTCTTTTTATTTACCCTTTATTCAATTAAGTTCTCTCTCTCTCCGCCGAATTCAAAAGTTTTCTAGGAATTTTGTCATTTTGTTTTTATGGGTTTGTGTTGTTGATTTTTGAAGTAGCCCAAAACTTGTTACGAGAACAAGAGTTTCAATGGATGAGGAGGATTCGTTTGAGGATGCTAGCGGCGAATCAACGCCTATATCCGCTGTGGCGGATGCATTTGAGGAGCTTTCGGCGGTGGTGAAATCCAAGGGTTGCAATTTTGATCTTCGTTTGAAGCCATTTTGTGATGCCTGTTCCCTTGTTTCGGTTCTTTTTACTTCTTTAGGGATAGCTTTCAAATTTGCTGAATTGGAGTATGTTTCCAAGGTTAGTAGTGTTTCAATAACAATTTCTTTCTCAACAGTGATGGGCACACATAGATTGAACCTGGGTGCCATTTATATGCATATATTGTGTTATGTGTTACTATCAGAAATTGAGAACTCACCCTATATGTCAACTTGTAACGAAGGTACCCAAGTGGTTACAAGTCTACAAATTAGCCTTAACTCAGGGTCGTGCACGCTATTAGAGTAATTATAATAGACAACATAGACACTCCGTGTGCTTGGTGTGTTAAGTAACCGAAGATTATGTAAGCGCGGTTTTTGTTATGTTTAAATCATAAACTGATGCCTAAAACTGATATTGCTATGGCAAGAGTAATGAAGTGGAGGAGAGGGATTAGGACAACGAATGAATAACTGTAAATGCAATGGATGTTTCAGATGAATGATGCAATATAAATGAAACATAACAATGCTGTACTGTATGTGGTTCATCTTCTAAGCTCTGTAATGTAGTTTGACTAGTCAATTTTTAAACAGTATTGTCTTTTTATTGTTAAATTTCTTAGATATATTTAACTAAATCTGGTTTAGGGCTCCAAGTGTTTATTGTAGTGTGTTATGATGAAAAGGTTGATGTGATTCTTTTACAATGGATTTTATAATTGAATGGATCAGCTCCCACGAGGATATAATTATTATGTAGAAAATGGTGCAAGTAGATTCTCTGTTATTTCTTGGTCAACGATTTGAATGCCTCGAGCGAAAACTTTATGAAAACGTTGTGTAGGAGATCAAAATTTCTTAAAGCTTTGTCAAATTCCCATTGCAAATTTTAATAATCTTTGAGTGATGTATGGTGTTTATATGCTGCTATAGCTGGATATGAAGCTGTACATTCATGTAAATTGGACGACCATGGTGAGTCAACAAATATATATTAAATGCAAAATGGAGTGAGATACAAGAATATCCTATTGAACTCCATCTATAATATCTCTGTACATGTACTTAAAGCAGCTTTAATGATTTCCTCGATGTAGAAGGTTAAGCCAGATGAGGAATATGAGAATAAAAAATATTTGGAAGGAAGCTGTAAAGCACACAGAGAAATGTGCCTGAAAACCAGAAATATAGCTCATCCAATGTCAATGCTAGAATTCAGGTAGGCGATGTGAACCTTCAAAATTTGACAAATACCTATGTTACTGAAAATAAAGCCTTTTCTCGATAAGAACCCATAAAATGAAAAATGTATGGAGACGAGAGAACGGAGGTGAAATGATGGTAGAAGATGGAACCCTTACATCCTTACATCATATTTAACAAATTAGAAGGGGTCTCAAGGTTTTTCCTTTTTAATACTTGATAGTAGTAGCTGCTTATTGCTTGCAAATTGAACTGAAATTTGTATTTGAACTTGACAGCACAAATAGAATGGAATGATAAAACCATCAGTTCATGGTATAACTTCTGCTGCTAAATGTTCATGAATTGAGTTGATTCCATTTTTCTGTATGTCAAACTAATCAATGTTAGAAAATTAGAATGTGGGCTTTTACCAGTCTGGAAATGGGGTCACTTTCAAGAAACTTAATCTTAAGTTCTCTGATTTAGAACTCTCATATCTGTAATCTGAATGGAACTTGGAATCAGACCTAACATTGGTTCTGATAGTTGACTCTGATTTCCTCCCACACAGCACATGTCAAACTTCGAAGAATGTTTAGTTGTGCATCTAGTTTATTTATGAACTTATAGAGAGAAGAAATCTTATCAGCAAGTAAACATTCCATGTAGAAGAGCATATTTACTTGAGATCATAGATATTACCACCTAATTTTGGTTCACCAGTTACAGAGGACTGTTCGTGGCAGCAATTATGTGTGTTCAGCAACCTTTGTGAAGATGATGAACGGAAATACATATGTATTTAATTTGTGACTCGCCCTCTAGAATATTTATTCCAAGAGTCATGTAATACAAAGAGATTTTAGTGATTTGCCCTTGTGTGCTGTTCTTCTCATTCAACTTTTAGTCAGGGAGTCTTTGATTGAACCTGGAAGTACCAACTTCATGCAAATTACGTTCAAGGCTACCTATCTATTAAGCCCTCCTGTTTCAGTAAGACTAACACTGGGAAACAACCTTAATCATTTATAATTTTCCCCCTCTCGTGATGGAATATTCTTTGTATTGTGTACGGAATACATAAATATTCATTTATTAATTGTAGATAAATGGTACTTCCTAAATATTTTTGTTTCACACCGTTTTCCTACTTTTTTTTCATTTTCTAATGCTCAATCTGATGCTTTTAGGTAAGTGATCTTGCGGATGCTTCAAAAGTATATGGGACATTAAATAATATGCTTGACTTTGATGTAAAATGTGACACAGTGAGAACACAAGGAAGTCTCTCGCGTAAATTGCGCAGAGTTAGGCAGGGTCTGGATCTTGTCAGAGCTTTATTCCAAAAATTTTTGTCATCACGGTATGTCATGCTTCCTGGTAATGATATTTTCTTGTTTTAATATTTAATTCGTATGCATTGCTGAAATATTCTATGAGAAGTCTTATTAGCATATATATTTTATATGCATTTAGCTGTCCTATTGTTTTTGCTAAGCATATAGTCTACAGCACCGGTAATAAGAAGTGTAAATAGTCATTTGTACTTCAGACAAATACCTTCTACATTAGTTTTGAAATCAAAACCGAAATTGGTGTGTGTACTCTTTAAAAATCTTCAAAGGAGATGGCATTCTTGAAACAATGATACGGTACTTCAGGATCCCCCTATGTATGGCATTCTTGAAACAATGATAAGGTACTTCTGGATCCCCCTATGTATGATAATCAGATAAAAGACATCAAATTTATTTTCTTTCAGACCTACTAGTGTCTTTCAGACCTACTAGTGTCTTGTGTATATCACCGGTTGGCTAAGTGAACTCGATAATATGTGGTATGATTTGCTTCTCTTGTTGCAGTATGCTCCATTTTCCATCTCTGCAAATGGGTCTGACAAATACCTTGGATGTCTTGCCAACTCCATCTATAGCTAGCANAGACCTACTAGTGTCTTGTGTATATCACCGGTTGGCTAAGTGAACTCGATAATATGTGGTATGATTTGCTTCTCTTGTTGCAGTATGCTCCATTTTCCATCTCTGCAAATGGGTCTGACAAATACCTTGGATGTCTTGCCAACTCCATCTATAGCTAGCAAAATGGTTGCTTATTTTTTCTGATTGAAAATTCATACAATATTCAATCATGAACATAATGTACATGGAAAATTTGAGTTGGGAGAGACAAGGTGTTAGTTTCTTAAATTCTCAACCTGCTTCTCTGTTTCTAGCCTTCTTCTCCGTTTCTTCTCTTTGTCCATATTTGTTTCTTACTGTGATTTCTTATTGATGCTGCATTAATCCAGTATGGATTCTTATTATCAGCTCATTGCATTTATCATTGAGTTATTGTAGAAGTTCACTTAATTGGCTACGAGTTTATTCCTGATACAAGAAAGTGCAAAGTTTCAATGTGTATGTTGTTATGCAGAGAATGAAAAAAAAATGAACTTACTCAAAGAAAATGCAAACTTATGAAAATCTACCAGGTTAGAGGAACCATTTTGAATGTGCAAAATTCATTGACATGAGAACCAAGAAGCATCTGCGAGAACTTTATGATAATTGAATGTGATAGCTTGCTGTGAATCAACTTGCAATATCAGCTTCAGTTGCTCTTCACACGTTTGGTTTTTGGTTTTCTTTGCAATAATTGTTTCTAATTCGCTGTGCCACTTTCAGGGATTGCTGTTTAAGAGAAGCTGCTTCAATAGCTTATGCAAAGACATGTGCGCCGTATCACACGTGGGCAGTAAGAACTGCTGTTTCTGCTGGTATGTATGCCCTGCCGACAAGGGAACAGCTACTGTTAAGGCTAAATGAAAGCGGTGAGTTTACTCGTGTGACTTCCATGTTGCATATTTTGGCATTTTCCGAGTCATGGAAATTAGTCTCATTTTTATGGTAACTAATGAAGGGTTTTACATTCTGTAATTGGGACGCCATGTCATAGGTTCGATTAGTACAACCAAATCAAAGAAATTAGAAATAGTCCGAACCATTTGGTAGATTGTACTGCAATCTAACTTTATGAATGATAAATGTTATGAAATAGAATTTGCAGAGACATTTGTTCAAGTGCTCATTCAAGAACTAAAAAAGTTGAAAGGGAGATCTACTTCCCAAGTTAGCAATGGATTCAAACCCCTTTAAATTTCCTTGATGGTTGGAAAATAGTTATGTTTATATGATTGTTCTTTGAGCACAAGTGAGCTGCTATAACAAAAATATCCCTGCTTTACCCAATTTTCTTGTCATACCAAAATTCCCCACTTGTCGGAGAGTAAATTGAATCTAATATTAACTTATTGATGATTTTATTATAGGCTAGCATCTAAAGAAAAAATCCATTATCTTGCATGGGTTCAAGTGTTGCTTAAGATCTACTTTATAAACTTGAAACAAAATTGATGTGTTACAACATTTTGTTACAGACGAGTCTGCAGAGAAGGAAATGCAAAGATATATTGATGCCTCACTTCCGATCATACAATACATTGACAAGTTGTACACTTCAAGAAATATCAGTTTGGACTGGTGAGCTCTGCTTCACATGGAAAAACTGTTGTAGTGTTTATGGTTGGACGTCATTTTCAGAAGCAAGAACGAACTTCTGCCTGTTCGGATGAAGCTTTTTGATCAGTCCCAACTTGAATCTCCCTGCCATTAATAATTTTTTGGGTCTTTGCATATGATCTTCGCTTGTTGAGCTGTCATAGAACTGTGAATGTTGATGGGCATGGATGCTTTTGCTTGATTATTTCCATCTATAGTCACAAAGTAGTCCAATAGCTAATGTTTCAGCAGATAGTGCCATGTTTTTGTAGATGAATTGGATTTCCTGCAGATTCCTGGAACACAGTTCTGTACAATGCTCTTAATATGTTGTTTTTGTTATCCTCACTTTGTGAAAAATCGTTAGGTATGAATATGTTAGATAGTAGAACTCTGGAAGACAACTGTCCAAAGATTTTTTTTTTTTTTTTAGGGTAAGTACTAAGTTTTTTATTAGTTAAAGTAGAAAAATAACTCGTTACTCATTTTGAAATCACACACACAAAAAAAAAAAAAAAAAAGACATTTTTTCCTTTCACTGGAAATGAAAAAGAATGAATGATAACAAGCCAGTAAGTTCTTCATGCTGCTTCAAACTTGACCGACTTTTGTCTAATGGGAAACCCTGCAACCTCTTCACAACCTAAATCTTCGTCTACATTGTCAAGCTCTCTGGGTTCTCAATGATCTTTGAAAAGGTTTGAAGGAATGCAGCCAAGTCAGCGCCATAAATAATTCGATGATCAGCTGTAACATTCACCTGAGAAATATTCACCAAAGAACAATTATGAGATGAATTCATTGAGAAACTTCAAATTTAAAATTGTGTTAACATTTCAATAGTTGCAGCTTGCGCTCCACTGATCGAATTACCAAATGCTCACTGCTCCCATTATTAGCATTCTGTAACTTGGATCTCGTTGACAGTATAACGTGAAGCAATGACGAACATTGTTTAATATTCCAAGTAGATGTTAAACGTGCTTATAATTGATGGACTAAATTTACTAACTTAACAGTCATGATAAGCAATATAAAGAATAGACAATACAAAAAAGTTCTCAAATATTAGCTTCCATCCAGGAATTGTGTCTCGTGTGTAAGAACTGATAGCTAAACCAAACATGCATCATTCTTCTATTACATGAACCAATGGACACAGCTGGCAAAGGCTGCAAACAAATCCTACGTGGATAGCCTAAACAATATAAGACTCGATTACCAGAGAGAGAGAGACAGAGAGTAAACTGTATCACAATGAGCCATGCACCATAGAAAATGCCATATCAAATTCATTCCAAATCACGTGTCCATTTAAATTGCATTTACAAGTAACAGAAAGTGAGTTTGGACTTCGGATGAAAGCAGGATCATGAGTGCTTATGAATTACGATGTTCTCAGAAATGTTATAATTAAGTATAACTATTAGAAGTTTCCTAAAACATACCATCAAATAGTATAGGAAAAATATATGCCGAGTTGCTACTAATGGTGTATTGAATATTTGCAGGGCGGCTTCACCTAAACCAGCTGGTTACTATAATTTTCACACGCGCACAAAAATAAAAATAAAATTGAAGGGATAAAAACAGAAGAAAGAAAGAAAAGATGGTGTCCTGGCAATGACTTTCAGGAAGATAAATACTTTGTCTCAGGTTTTATTAGATTTGCAGCCAACATATACATCTAGGATAATTATAGGCCCACAATCCACGTCAATTATTCTAGAAGGGGAAAGAAGAATGCCTTGCAAGTGGAGGGAAAAGGAAAACTGCATTCAGTTGAGGGGAATAGTAGCTAACCAAAATTAATTAGGGGAAGTCTATAAATAGTAGTAAGAGAGGGATAGGCATGCAATAGTTTATGAGTATAGGTGGAATAGGAGAGTAATAGTCCTCTCGAAAGGCTATTTGTTATTTTCCTTCTTGCTGTAACCTTTCAATTACATCAATACATTGTTGTGTCCTTTATTCTCAGAGCGGTGGCACAGAAAAAAGACAGATGGCAGGGTGGGGGTGGACACTATATAAAAGGAAATGGAAGAATTGAAGGCAGAGTTGCAGCACCTTCCTGGATTGGAGAAATCAGTGGATCAACTAACCCAAAAATGATGAAAATGTTACAATCTACGGAAGAAAGAAGGAAGACAATCGCAACACTTTCTAACTCGAAAATTGGGTTGACCAAAAGCCATAGGAGAAAGGTCTGGCAGTATTGTTGATGGACCAATACAGCAGAATAATCAGCTTGAGATCATGGGGGATCAACGTGCTGTTGACCAGGGAACGTGGCAGGAGGGAGTGGGTGAGGTCAGTTACGGAGAACCATAGCAAACACTCTGCAGAACAAAGAAGAGGATAATTGGCAGCGAGTGCAAAACCTTGAAATGCCCGGGATGGCTGGCTGTTCCTAGCGGAGAGGTACTTCAAGGTCATTGGCTTGACGGAACGAGAGAAATTGGGAGCAATTGCTATTAGCTTAGATGATGATGCATTGTCATGGCTTCAGAGGACGGAGGCCAGATCACCAATGCAGACATGGTAGCAGCTCCGACAGCAATTATTACTGTGATTCAAGTCGACCCAAGAAGGGAATCTGTGAGAAGTTTTTTGGCATAAAACAGAGCGGCACGGTGGTAGAATTCTGACGAGAATTTGAGTTGCTAGCAGCGCCATTGAGAGGATTGTCTGACGAAGTCCTTAAAAGCACCTTCATAAATGGATTATGGCCAGAAGTAAGAGCTGAGGTGTTGTTATTAGGCCCAAAAGGATTGGGTACAGTTATGGAGGTAGCCCAGAAGGTGAAGGATAGGAATCTCAATTAAAAGCATCCAGGAGCCCACAACCCAAAAATCAACTAAACCAAATCTAGCCCCAATTTGTGCAGACGCAAAGAAAATCGAGATGTTTCAAACAAAAAGATCACTGTAGGGGAGCGATCGTCCTTCAACTAGCAAGAAATTCCAGTAAAACGCCAGACACACACGGAGATGAGGAGAGATAAGGGTTTGTGTTTCAAGTGCGAAGAGAAGTACATGGTGGGCCACCATTGTCAAAATCGTGAGCTACGGACTTTGTTGGTAGAAGGGGGTGGTGGAGAAGAGGAAAAAAGCTTTATTGGCCGACATAGGAGCGACCCATAAAAGTGAAGGACATGGTGGAGTTGTCCCTTAACACCTTGGTTGGGCTTTCTGCACCGAGCACAATGAAATTGAAAGGTGCAATGGGGTCGCACGAAGTGATGGTGTTAATCGATTGTGGGGTGATCCACAACTTTATTTTGCTGGAGTTGGTGCAAAAATTAGGACTCCCAACCATGGCTACTACCAATTACAGCATAGTAATAGGGGCTAGCAAGTCTGTTAAGGGAAGGGAAATCTGCAATTGGATAGTAGTTGAGTTGCAGGGTTTGACAATCGAGGGCATTTCTTGCTGTTGGAGTTGGGTTGTACCGATGTAGTGCAAGGAATGCAGTGGCTAGGTAGTTCAGGGGATATGGAGCTGAACTGGAAGCGATTAACCATGCGATTTAGAATGGGAGAAACATGGTTTACATTGAAATGATACACAGGGCTTCACAAGATAGGAGTTTCCCTTAAAACTACGGTAAAAACAGTACAACAGGAAGGTGGAGTAGCAAGGGTTGAACTAGGAAGCAACTATTTCCATCCCATCGTGATGCAAATTTAAAATGGAATGTGGAACTCTATCAAGTCTTGAGAGAACGTCGAGGAGGTGAAGTATTGATAAAATGGAAAGATCGTCCTACAATCGAGTCTTCCTGGGAAACAGTTGATTCTATTGTGCAACAATTCCCCCAAATTCCACCTTGAGGACAAAGTGTCTTTGGAACATAAGGGTAATGATAGGCCTCCAATCCACCTCACTTATTCTAGAAGGGAAAAGAAGAATGCCTTGCAAGTGGTGGGAAGGGGAAAACTGCATTTGGTTGAGGGGAATAGTGGCTAACCAAAACCAATCAAGGGAAGTCTATAAATAGGAGTAGTAATAGATGGATAGGCAAGCAATAGTTTAGTGAGAAGTAGGTGGAATAAGAGAGTAATAGTCCTCTCAAAAGGCTATTTTTTATTTTCCTTCTTGCTGTAGCCTTTCAATTACATCAATACATTGTTATTTCCTTTATTCTCACGGAATTCTGCCTTTTAACGTTTGAAATTTGAATCCTATCAGATAATGATAATTTATTGAAATGAAATGTGGATAGGTGTGTCTAGAGAAGAACAGATATCCAAGGAATGCAAGAACGAATATTTCTATCTGCTACTTCCACTAATTTCGAGCTCCCTTGCAAAAAGAGAAATGCAAGAACTAGTTACTCCCTCCATTACATAAAGGTAGATTTGCTTTCCTTTTTTGTTTGTCCCAAATTATAGGTCACTTTCCTTGTTGAGAGTATAATTATTTACTCCCTCCATTACATAAAGATAGATTTGCTTTCCTTTTTTGTTTGTCCCAAATTATAGGTCACTTTCCTTGTTGAGAGTATAATTAGATTTCTTAATTAATTAATATGTGTCAAATATACTTAATAAAAGACTCGATGCCCCTCTTTGTGAGAGGTTCTCTCATTAAATATGATTAAAATAACAACTAAATATGGAAGCAATCAATTACAATATTAATTAATAGTAAAAACAATCTATCTATATCTAATACAATTATA
>CAIGRN010195321.1:0-12785 GCA_903798345.1 Fraxinus anomala | reverse complement strand
GCCTTTTTTTTTTTTTTTTTTTTTCATTTTCCAATGATGTGATGTCAAGTGTTGTCTGTCAAAATTTTCTATAAAAAAAAAAAGTACTTAGTATGATTGGAAGGAAGATGCCTATATTGGAAAATGTGAAAGAACACAACACATATCACTTTATATACACTATTGTCTTTTGTGCAATAAATTCAATCGCCTTGATTGACTTAGTGTTGGAAGATTTTCGCTGGGCAACCTAACGTCGCATTTTACATATATCACTTTATATACACTATTGTCTTTTGTGCAATAAATTCAAATCGCCTTAATTGACTTAGTGTTGGAGGTTTATCATTGGGCAACCTAACGTCGCATTTTACATGTATTTTTTTTAGGTCAACCCCAACCCCAGGACCAACTTTATATGAAGATTTTATTGTAACGTCGCATTTTACATGTATTTTCGTTTGGGACCACATTTTTTGTTGTAACTAATTGATTCTTTACGTATAATTACAAAGAATTACTTGCTCCCTACTTCAGCAATTTGTGTATATATTGCCAGCTGTAATTTTGTAAATTAATGAATTAAGCTTTCACTTTTAGTCCATTTTATTCAATTACCACTTAGCTTTTTTTTTTTCTCTGAATTTCAACTTGGTATCAGAGCCAACTATGGATAACACCGGATCCAATGATAACACACAATCAGCACTACCAACTACCAGTACTCTGATGCCTTCAATGGTGGGAGGAAATCAGATGCAAACTCCTGGAATTAACCTTACTCAAGTTCCACCAATAAGACTCGACATAAACAATTTTCTATTATGGAAAAATATGGTGATGCCAATCATCAAAGGTCACAACCTGGAAGGTTTCATCACTGGAACCAGAAGCTGTCCAGCTGAGTTCCTAGCTACACAAACCACTGGCTCAACTGGGGTCACGGTCGAAATGGTTCCAAATCCTGAGTATGGAACTTGGATGTCAACAGATCAACTATTGATGGGTTGGTTGTATTCCTCAATGACGCCCAAAATTGCAGTGAGAGTCATGGGATCATCTAAGTCTTCAGAACTCTGGAATGCTGTCCAAGAGAATTTTGGAGCCATGAATCGATCAAGGGTCACCTTCCTTGTCAGTGAACTTCAGAGAACTAGGAAGGGAACAATGAGTGTTGATTAGTACCTCAACACTATTAAACAACTTGCAGACAATCTTGAAATTGCTGGTAAAGTCATTCCTCATGCCGATCTTGTTCCTCAAGTGCTTGCCGGTTTGGATGAAGAATATACTCCCATAGTGGTGCAAATAAATAGCAGAGAATCTATATCTTGGCATGAATTGCAATTAGTGCTCATGACTTATGAAAGCATAATTGAGCACCTCAACATGCTAAAAAATGGTTTAGCCTCAGTCAACTTAAGTGAAGCCTCAGCCAATTTCATCCATAGCTCAAATATTAGCAGAGGAAGAAGGCCAAACTATGCTGGTAGAAACAATAACTGTAGAGGATGAAGAAGTAGAGGTAGAGGAGCTAGACCATTTGCTAACAAAAATGCATGCCAGATGTGTGGTTTGGACAATCACACAGCAGCTAAGTTTTTCAACCAGTTTGATGAAAGATATATGGGTGCCAAACCTGAAACTCACTATCAGAACTCCTCAGAACCAGCTGCTCTTATAGTTCCTCCAGAACTGTGACTGATCCAACTTGGTTTGCAGACTCAGGTGCTAGCAATCATGTCACAGCTGATAAGGGAAATCTGATTGAGGCACTTGAGTATGGTGGTAAGCAAAAACTTGCTGTTGGAAATGGTAATAGACTTCATATATCTCATATTGGCACAAATCACCTCAATACACGAAATAACAAGTCACTAGTACTTAACAATATTTTGTTAGTTCCCTCAATCAAGAAAAGTCTGTTAAGTGTTTCACAATTAACCTCTGATAATAGAGTACTCATGGAATTTCATTCTAACTCTTGTTTTGTTAAGGACAAGGAGACCAAGGAGGTGCTGCTGGAAGGGAGAATTAAAGATGGACTGTATCAAATTGAGCTACCTAACCAGCTTCCTGTCTCAAAGTCTGTTCACTTAATTAAATCTACCGTCTGTTTTTGTTGCTCAGTCCAAAGATGCCACAAAGTATAAGTATAATTCAAAATTGTGGCACATGAGACTTGGACATCCCTCAAAATATGTAATGTCCCTAGTCCTTCAACTCTGTAATGAAAAACTTGAAGTGAATGAACTTAATCTTTTTGTAATGCATGTCAACTTGGCAAAGCACACTCTCTACCATTTAAACTTTCAACCTCACACCCATCTTCTTTTCAATCTACATGTGGTTTCAAGTATTATATTATATTCATTGATGATTACAGTAGGTTCACATGGATATATCCTATGAGGAACAAATCTGAAGCCATGAATTCCTTTATCCAATTCAAAAACCTAGTTGAAAATAAGTTCAACAAGAAAATCAAAACTCTTCAGTTTGATTAGGGAGGAGAAATCAGAGCATTTACTGAATTCACTCTACAATCAGGTATTCACATGAGGCTTTGCCGTCCTTACACTTAATCTTAGAATGGGAAAGCTGAAAGGAAACATCGTCATATCACTGAAACCGGTCTAACCCTCCTTACTCAAGCCAGCATGCCATTGCACTACTGGTGGGAGTCATTCCATACTGCCACCTATCTCATTAACAAACTGCCCACACCTATTCTTCAAATGAAATCACCTTGTCAAGATCTAAATAGTGAACAAACCAACTATAAGTCACTCAAGGTTTTTGGATGTGCTTGCTTCCCTTGTCTAAGACCTTACCAGCCTCACAAGTTTAGTTTCCATTCTACTAAATGTGTTTTCATTGGTTTCAGCAATTCCCATAAAGGCATGTTGTCTTCAATGAAATGGAGTTCCCTTTTGAACATGGTTTTCTAAATAGAGGTAGCCACTCCTCCGAAACCATTATCCAATATATGCCACTCAACATTCCCTCTAATACTGGTCCTGTAAGCTCATTTGATACACTTTCACTCTAGTTCAACTCAACCAGTAGTATCTCCAAGTTCTATTCAACCAGAGGAAATTGAAACTGAGACACCAGAGGTCTATGATAATGGAAGTGCAGAGATTAGACATGAACATATTGAAAGGAAAACCTATGAAAATACTGGAGGCACTGAGGTAGAAGAAATTGAACCAAATATTCAGACAAATCAGGAAGAGATAGAAGGAAGAAGGAAAAATTTTGAACACTCTATAGTTACCAGAAGTGAAGCAGACATTTTCAAACCTAAAGTGTACACCACTCTTTGCTAAGAACTCAAAACTGAACTAAACAAGGCAGAACCTAATGATACTTCTGAAGCACTATCTAATAAGAACTGGAAATCAGCTATGGAAGAGGAGTTTAAAACTCTGGCAAGGAACAAGACCTGGACATTAGTGCCACCCTTGATCAATTAAAAGGTCATAGGAAACAAGTGGGTTTTCAGACTTAAAAGTGACTTCTAAGGAAAAATTTTGAAGTACAAGACAAGGCTTGTTGCAAAGGGCTTTCTACAAACTTCAGGCATTGATTATCATGAAACTTTTAGTCCAGTAATCAAGCCTTCCACACTAAGAATAATCCTATCACTTGTTGTGTCTAAAGGTTGGAGTGTTAGACAAGTTGATATCAATAATGCCTTTCTTAATGGAAGGCTGAATGAAGTAGTTTTTATGAAGCAGCCAGAGGGCTTCATTGACAAAGCCAATCCAACCATCATTTGCAGGCTTGAAAATGCTCTTTATGGACTGAAACAGGCCCCTTGGGCGTGGTATGAAAGCTTAAAAGGTACACTTCTAGACTAGAAGTTCATCAAGTCCATGGCAGATAATTCATTGTTCTTCTACATGAATGAAAAACGAGTAATTTTTTGTTTGGTGTATGTTAATGATATAGTAATCACTGGAAATGATCACAAATCACTGCAATGCTTCATTGACAAACTTAACTCACAGTTTGCATTAAAAGACATGGGTGAGTTGCACAATTTTTTTGGGATTGAAGTGAGGAGATATGAATCTAGAATGCATCTCACTCAGGCCAAGTACTTCAAGGAGTTGCTAAAGAGATTCAATTTTGAACATCTTAAACCTTGTGCAACGCCTATGACATTAGGAAAATTATCTCCAAAAATGAAGGAGAGAAAAATGGTTGATCCATTCCTGTTCAGAAGCGCAATAGGTGGACTTCAATTCCTTGTTCATACATGGTCTGAAATTAGCTTTGTAGTAAATAAGCTAAGTCAATTTCTTCAAAGTCCTTCAACTGTTCATTGGAAGGCAGTAAAAAGGGCATTCAGGTATTTGAAAGGCACAACTAAACAAGGTCTTTGGATTCAAAGAAGTGATAACCTGAGCATCACAGGTTATACTGATTCTGATTGGGCCTCCTGCCCTGATGACAGGAGATCTGCAGCCAGCTATTGCATTTATCTAGGAGACACCTTGTTTGCTTGGTCTGAAAGAAACAACAAGTGGTTGCCAAGTCCAGTGCTGAATCTGAATATAGGGCTCTAGCTTTAGCCCCAATACGTTCCTTCATCTGATCAAATTATAGACTTGTTAACAAAACCTTTATCTCATTCCAGGTTCCAGTTTCTTAAAGACGAGCTTGGAGTTAGCTGACAGAACTCCGGCTTGAGGGAGGATGTTAAAATACCGTATTGCAGCCACCGTATTTACCAACACTTACCATATTGCAAGTTACCGTATTTACCAACATTTACCGTATTTACCAACACTTACCGGTTATGGCTGAAGTTACCATATTTACTCATGTACCAATTTTACAGCTGAAGCTACCATATTTAGCCAAGTCACCGTATTTACTTACCCACCGGATTTAGCACATATACAATTTTAATTATACTGTTTGGGACCAAAGTTTTTGTTGTAACTAATTGATTCTTCACGTGTAATTACAAAGAATTACTTGCTCCCTACTCCAGCAATTTGTGTATATATTACCAGTTGTAATTTTGTAAATTAATGAATTAAGCTTTCACTTTTAGTCCACTTTATTCAATTACCAGTTAGCTTCTTTTTCACTGAATTTCAACTGAAATAAGTTTCCCATCGTTAGCACCTTAGTTTGAAGGCATTGTCTTTTCCCACATGCCAATGTTCAAGGGTGGATATAGACATTTTGAGTTAGAGGGGCACAATTAAACCATATATAAATCGAATGATTTATTTTTTATTTTTAAATGATTCATACCTGACCCAAAAAAATGCAAATTTACATTTAAAAAATATTTATTCAATAATATTTTGCTCATCATTTTTATTCATTTGATTTCGAACAGTCATTTTATTATTATTTTGCTCATCATAAGAAAATGAATATTTATGTTTAAAAAATTTATAATTATTTGATACAAACAATCAATTCAAGTATCAAAAGAAAAAATAATTAACTAATATTCAATATTAATAATTAATCAAATAAACACAATCTATAATATAAGTCAAATTAGATATAATCAGTCCAGACATATTCTATATAAATAATTTGATAGGAGGAAATGCAAATATATGTTCTAATTAGTTGAAAATTTGATTGGAAAGTAAAGATTTGTAATAGATGTGATAATTTGTTGAGAAATTATAGACAATTTTTAAAAAATTAGAAATGTTAAGGTTTTGGTAAAAGGCGTAAGGAAGAAAGTAAGAGTGAGCAATAGAAAAGAGAGAAAATTCAAATTTATTGTATTTTTCCCCTATTTAGCTAGGATTAAAATCAAATTTTTAATAAATTTTGATAAAAGTTAAAAGTTGTGGATTTCATGAAATATGTTATTAAAATTAATTGTTAACTTTGATTTAAATTAAAATTTAGATTTCAATCGAAACCAAACAGGACTTTATAAAAAAAAATCAAAAGTTGAGGGGTCACGAGACCCCCTAAGATCCCCTTGGGTCCGCCAGTGCCAATGCCACAAAATGTACGTGTTCACAATGGGCGCATTCGGTAGAAAATGAAGCAAGGCAACGTTGGCTTGCTTAATGGCAATTGTCGATTCTTGATCGTGTACGGTTCTATTCATAATACTTTTTGAAAATTTGTGTACAAAATATGTCACCAAATAAATATTTTAACACTTTCTTAATGCATTGCAGTTATGTCACCAAATATCATCCAATGTCTAGTTTAACAACATCCAATTTCGATTATAGCTCTGCTGTGCTTGCCTCGAGATGGGTTCATGGGGATGGACAATGCGTAAAGTGTGGTTAGGAGTAGCTACAATTGTGAGTGATATGATTCAATTACTCAAATGAATGAATTTAATTGATTAATTTACTTACTACTGAAGCCTTGCAAATCTGCTATATGTGTGGGCAACGGCGTCATTGGATCAGGTTGTAAAAAATATAAAACTTGTAAAAATGATAAATTCTATTTTTTTTTTTTGAAATCGGAATTTAACCATCGGTTCCGATTAAAATGCCTACCTCTGAAAATTGCACCCAATACTCCTTTATTTCTAAATTGGAAACAATTATTTTTTGTCTTTTTATTCCAAAATTACTGTCTTTGCTATTTTAAAAATACTTTATTTAAATTCTCACATTTCAGGCACACGCAAGCGCGCTTGCACACCACACACCCCACCATCCACCTCCTCTTTCTACCACCACGAAGAAGCAATCATGGAAGAAATGGTAGAGGACTATATTGAAGATGGGACATCTTCTAGTTGGTGTTGGTTGCCATTCGAGGAAGATGATCGCATGTTGTTGGTGGTTGATGGTGATGCAGATATAGTTGTAATTGTGGTGGTTGTGGTGTAAATCTAGTCGTGATAGTGGCATCGATCTAGTAGTTGGTGTGGGGATTTGGTCCTGATGGTGGTGGTGCAGTTATGGTCACGATGGGGGTGTACATCCAGTGGCGCAAGGTAATAGTGGTTTTGGTGGAGGGAGTCATGGTGTTAATGGAGGTAATTGTCGGTAGCTGTAGTAGTGTGTAGTTGTGATGGTAGAAAAAAACATTGCATAACTGTAATAAGGTTGTTACACAGATAACACACTACTTTACATGGGCTACCAAAAAGTCCCAACACGTATATTTATGTATTACAAAAAATATAACATCATATTTCTGTAATAAATAATGTCTCACAAATATCATTTAGAATTAGTTTAATTTTTAAGTATATTCGTCTAAACTTCTCAAATCTTAATCGTAGAGAACTCAAAAAAATATTAATTGTAAAGAGAAAAATGCACAATCTACAGAACTGGACTTGGACTCTAGTCCCAAAGTCTTAGGGTGGCTTTGTTAACTGCATATATATATCTTCTCTCAACCAACTTAGGATCTCCAAATTTTTAGATATTTAAAGAAAAAGTCTGGGCTGGTGCCTTTTTTATTGATGGTACTTTTAGATGGTCCCATTTCTGTGCTCCTTTGAATTGCTCATGCAACTCCAAGCATAATGATATTGTACCCATGTATATGGATGGATTGGAACATTCTAAAAGGAAGAGGATGAACAAACATCTTTGGTAAAGTTTTTTTTCCAGCTTAGAAGTTGGTCAAACATCATTTTTATCGACACATTTCATAGGATTTATAGCTTTAATTCACATATTCCGTAAGATGCATATCTTATAATCTACAATTTTTTTTACCGAGCATAAACAAATTTACATGATATGTATACATACAAATAGTGTATGTAATCCTCTCATGTATATATTTAAATAGGCTGTAGCCCTTGAGTTTGTATTGTTCTTGTAAAATTATTGATGGTTTTACATCATCTTTTCCCTTTAGCTATGTTTGATGATAATATGGGCTATTAGGTTAATAATGGCAAGATTTATGGCATTGCAAAGAAGAAACAATTTTGAGAAAAATTACTAATTAATGTTTTGCTTCTGGAGAATGCATTCTGAATTTTATTCTGAAAAGGTTGCTGGGCAGAACATGTTTGTTAAGCCTCCGTTTTGCAACCAGTATATAAATAGTTTATAAATTCAGCCGGAGGAAAATATTAATTGTAATTACACATTCATAATTACTATTCATTTACCATCCACACATTTGTGGGACTCATTAATGTTCTTATTTATAAATTTGCGAAGTTATTACAAAGTAACTTTTTATTTCTAAACATTCTTACTTTCACTTGCTTTTAAGTTAAGGAAATCACTTATTTTAAAAGTAACCCTTGACTTATCAAGATATGATGCAGATCATTATTAACTTTGACCAAGGCATATGATGAAATAGAAGTATAGATAACTAGGTACTTCAGAAATGCAACTATTATTGGATTTATAAGAACGTAATTGCACTTTGTCACAAAGTTAATTATATTTTTACAATTGAAAAAGTCTCTCGTTTTCTACTGCTTGAAAAGAAGATGACGACGCTAACATTTCAAACATGTGCTGAATGTATAATGCTTAGATTGTATACATATCTTTGAGTGATCGATATACTAAGTTGAAGATAAATAAGTACTCTAACAATTGAAGTTTTTTGACTACGTAATCATGTACCTAAACTTTTAGTCATCTAAATTTAGATTTCAAAACACTTCCTAGAATCATTTATCATCAAATGTATCATGCGGCAACGAGGTTTGAATTTAGATCTTTGCTAACTTTGACACGAGAGTTGTATTGTTCTACCATCACTTCAAAAAGCTTTAAGTCATTAGAAAGTATACACATAAATTTAGTCTTCAACAACATTGGCGGCCGGAAAATAAGGCCGGCCAACTTAACTCTCTAAAATCACTTTGTTCAGTGCAAGGGTTTCTGTAGTAGAAAAATGAATGAAAAGAATGAAAGTCATAGAGTCGATTATATTTGGAGTTTTTCAACCAAGAAACCAAATAACCTTTATTGCATGCGATCAGAATCATATTGGTGCTAATGATGATGAATGTGCTATCTGAATAGAAAAAATAGCACGCGGACTAACACAGCAAAAGTATTATATATGATCAATTAATCAAGATCTGAACCAACAAAACTTAAAAAGAATAATCTGAGAAATCTTGAAGAAATATTCATAAAATTTGGATTAATCGAAAGATTCAAGTAATGAGAAAGAGGGAGATCATTAAGCATATCCTTTTCAAAAATAAACACAGAATTCTTCAATAATGACAGGTGGATATCTTCAAACAAGATAGAACAACAAGAACTTGAAACAAATTTAAGCATAAACTAATTGAAAATCCCACAAAGACTAGAAATTAAAAAACAAGAAAATCTTGTATACAATCTAGTAGATCTGGCAAACAATCGGACCGAGACGCTTGATTCCCCGAAACACGAGATCAAAGAGAGACGTTTAATTACCTCTCCTCAGACTCATAAAAGATAGTAGGTTTTCTTACAAGGAAAACCAACCCTTGAAACATACTACAACCCCGGGTGGCAAAGAGTCGACATCGAGGTGCCAAATCTTCCTGTATATATATGTTCTTCTTGGTGATCCTTCTGACTCTTGATCTGGTTCAGCTCTTCTTGACTGGAGATGGACTTTGAAGGCTGAACAGAGGGGTGGGGGGTGTAATGATGATGGTGAGACTCACAGGAATTATGAGCAAAGATGAAAACATGATGATTGCTGTTTGGTACATAGATAAAATTTCTAGGTCTTGTATGTCATCTCTCTCTCTCTCCCCCCCTCCCCTTACTGCCACCGCCGGAGACTCGAGCAGCGTCGTCGCCGGCTGTGAGCACTGCTGTGCCGTTCGCAGAGAGAGAAGACAAAAGATGTGCCGGCGATGTGAACGCTGCTGTGTAGTTCAAACTNCCCCCCCCCCCCCCCACCCCACACACACACCAAATACTCTCACACAAGTATATATATAATGCTTCCTTTGCTCTTTAACCCTAGTTGGACATGCTTATAATATTGTTCTTCAATTTTTTTATTTTTTATTTTCTTTTCAACCTTAATTAAACAAGAGGTGTTCGTCTCTTCAACCGCTTAAACTTAAACATGATAAGTCATTATAATATCAACATTGACGGAACCGATTTACACCTTATTTGGTAAAACTTTCAAATTTTCAACCCGTCAAACTTCAATTTTAATCATGCAATTCCTAAAACCCACAACTCCATCAACTTTTGAATCATATATTTTATAACTTTTATCAAAATCTATTACTGTTACCAAAAGTTCTGTCACACAGGCCCTTAATACACAAATAGCTAAAAAAATTCCAACATAAGATTATGTTGTGTATTAATATATAGTAAGACAATATTATAACTTATAAGTTGGGTTTACTTTGGCAACAGTAAAAAGACTGATCGTGTCTTTATAGACTATATATATGGGGGAGAAGATGAATATGCCTTGAGCTTTATTGGGTTTAGAGATGGCAGAAGACATAACTGATTAAGCAATACTACTGAATAAGAGAAGGAATCATATATAGAAGTCAGAAAAAACTGATTCAGCCAAAGAATAACTACTGAGTTGGTGTTTCGAGAAAGACGATATGGTCCATTTAGCCTGCACCCTGCTGAAAAAGCTTAATTTCAGTAGCATGAGGAAATATATGTGGAGATAATTTACTTTATACTATTTGAGTAAATTATTTGCAAGTCTAGTCAAGTCAAGAGAGAGGAATAATTTTGAGCATCAAAGCTTACAAAAAGAAAAGAAAAAAATTGAATAACTTTGCAAATGCAGGATGGAAAAGAGAGAGAATGAATGGAAAACCAAAGAAGTTTGAAATGCATAGAGGTTGGAGCGTAGAGAGTTACTTATTACTATCGTAAGATGGAAATTACTTTCAAAATAAGTATTTAACTTGATTTCAACTTCTACTAAAAAATTTTTTAAAAAAATTGGATTTAAAACTTACTTATTATAAGTAAAGATTTCATAATTAGCCAAACACGCACTTAATTTCTACTACCAACAACAAATGATAATAATTGCTAGTTATAGAGTTGACAAATAAATCCAATTCATAATTTCTACCTACAAAGAAACTGTCCTAGATCTGTTATTGACATTACCTATATATATAATTAATAAAAAAAAGTGAGCTTCGAAAGTAATATTTTGATGATAGATAAAATTTTAAATTTTTTTTCCTTACTTTTAATCATGGATAACGTTGTGCTTTAATTCCGAATGTTTGATTCTTTTGCTTTTCTTTTCTTCTATTTTGTTTCATATTCTCCCAATAATAATGATATGACTTTACAAAAAATACTTTTTTTCTAATGAAGGTTTTTTTTTTTTTAATTTTTTTTTTCATTAATAAAAAAGTTACTTTTGGGAAACACTTAGTTGCCAGATAAGTTGTTGTTTGACCAGCTGATAATGTCACCCTTTCTTTACCAGCCTTCATTCAGCTTTCTGAGTAGAATTTTTGGGGCAAATATAAAGAGAAGGAAAAAGTAGAAAAGACACTGCTTTCTAGGAGGCTTAAATTATTTTAATTACTTATGACTTAAAAAGGCACAAATCATAGAAATATATGCTAATTGTTAGCCTACTGTCCCTCTTTATCTTTTCTGAATCAACACCTGAATGGATTTTAGCTACTTTGTTATGTTGGTTGCTACTTTGTTAGCAACAGTGAAAAAAAATTTTAAATTTAAAATGAAGTACATGAAATTTAATTTGTGGTCACAAAGGTTATGTTGGTTGCTACTTGCTACTACTTGAAGATCGATCATCCTTTTAATTCAATAAAAAAATATTGAGACTATGTCAGAGACACTCTTTGAACTTTATGACAATATTAGAGATATTTTCTCACGTTTAAAAATTCATACTAACCACCCATATATATGTCTTGTTTTGAGTATCACATACTGCCGTTATCACTATTTGAACATATTATCTAATATGAGATTGATATACCTAAAATATCTTTGTGAGAATGAAATTTTTAATTTTCTATAATTAATTACAATTTAATGTCTTCCTTTGAAATAATAAATTAATCCTTGACGACTTTGTGCATACACAATCTTGAATTGCATGCTAGTGAAAATTTAAAACTTGGTTAAAAAATTAATAATAGTTGATTTAAAGTTTTAAAAATTGTATACACACACACACACACAATTCAAATATTAACAAACTTATCAAAAAAATTAAAACTTATAAATACAAAAACTAACTCATCGTGGTCATAGTCCTAGCACAAAGTGATCTACGTAGTACATAGTGGTCAACCTAGTACATATATACGCTTAGTGGAAACCTTTGCACCAAGGAATGGTATGTGAAGGTCAAGTGTTGAGTAGGTACATACATTGCTTGGCCGTTTGAAAAATGCCACTAATTCTGTTCCATCTTATCACAGTTGGCTGTGATAAATAGATAAAACTGTTTTTCTTCTATAGACAACATTTTATTAACATCGAACTTCAAACCTGAAAGTAAGAAAGTCAATTTTCACAAAAAGTAATGGTAGCCTTCTTTCCTATCTATGGATTACGAGCTTACTCGAAGAAGTACTTGAGATTATCAAAGCTCACTTTTCGCCTGGTACTTAGTTCAAAAGGCTGATTGAGGGCAAATACTCTTCTTTTGTCTTCCTAGCCTCAAGAACCAAGCACCAACAAGGAAGGGTTGTTGGGAATATTGCGATCTTATTATCACAATATGAATTATCGAAACATGCAATAGCAATCTCTATCACAAATGAAATATGTTCACCCATCATTATGTGAACAAAATTATTCTAGCATTTACATACTAAATTTATGTTGCTCAAATTTTAAACATAAAACGGATTA
>CAIGRN010195314.1:0-10726 GCA_903798345.1 Fraxinus anomala | reverse complement strand
TACTAAAACATCAAAACTGAATTTAGCAAAACTGAATTTATATTATCACATAAGCAAAATCAAAAGTTTTAGACACATCAAGTCTATTCTCCCTTTTTTTCATAAAATGGCAAAGGGAAAACTAGTAACTGAGTAGCATCACCAGCATCATCAGAATCAGTCATTTCCTTGAAAGCTGCATCATCATCTTAGTGGCGACGAATCCATCGAAGCCCACGCTGAATATATCCAACAGCACCCTGAAGCGTAGTAAACTCGATAGTGTGTCTATCAATTGTAGCCCACGACCGTGTAATCTCCACCATCATATGAGCCTACTACTCGATCTGCACTGTCATCTGTCCTATAAGTGCAATCAACGGGTAAATGGGAACATATGCAGAAGGTGGAACAAACTCGACAGTGGAAGGAGCAGAAGTGGACATCAAGGGAATATCAGCAAGCGGATGAGCACAAGAAGTAGGAAAGAAATCAGAGGGATCAATAGAGATAAGGTCATCAAAAGGATTAGTTGGCACAGTCATATCAACTGGCTCAGCTGGCTCAAAAGAAGCATGTAACCTACTCTAAGCAATAGTAATGTTCGGCTGAGAAACCCTCCAAGAAACTCCCTCAAGAAAACTAATGCCTAGTACTGACATAAGACGATAAATAATATAGGCATAGAGAAGTCCCACCCCAGTCCCCGTGACCCTGAAAGCCCGAAGAATCCGCTGGCAAATAAAGGTGGAAAGATCAATAGAATCGCCATGCAAAAGGGCGTACAAAAATCACGCCCTCTCCATATATAAAGAAGAGGTATGCGACACTGGCCACAGATTTGGGCACACAATGTGCAACAAGATCTGTCGGTCAGTGGGAAGAGAACTAGTGCGCATTGCACCTGGACCACCCTCCAACGGTGTATTAAATACCGTGGAACGGACTAGAGATTCTAACGAAAGTATCTCGATAGACAGATAGTGAAATAACGGGTGAACAACCCTACGAATATGAACAAGACTCGATATGATGTCTGGAGAGATCCTAACCGTCCTACCTCGAAGAAATACTCTAAAAGATGAGTCGCTAACGTCATGAATGTTTAGTATAGAACTCGTGAATAAGAAGGCTAAGGAGAGGTGTCAACTCAACCAATAAGAGCTTCCATTCCCGGGAAGTGAAAATAGCAGCGAGGTCGAGTGACAAGTCAAACAGAATGACCTCGTGCTCAAATAAAATGGGACGTAAAGAAAACTGCGACCCAAAAGTATCTTGGGTAATCGCAGAGACAAACCTAGACCTACTGTAAGAAGTCGAGGTACCATGTGTCGAAGCTGCAATCCGAACTCTTTTAGGCGGCATCTGAAACTAGTAAAACCAATCCATCAAAACCACGGCAGAACACATGAGATGCATGAGATGCATGAATGCACGTAAAATAAAGCATACCGTAAATATGCAATGCACCTGAGGACCAATGCACATAAAGGTGCTGTGATGCCTAGATAGGGGTGACGTGAGGCAATGAAGTCATGATATCGTAAGATGATGACCTGACTATAAGACACGACGACACGTAGTGTGCCGTGACGGCACGACGCGATAACGGATGTCACTTATCGGTGTCAACACTAACCGCAATGCGAATGATACCAATACTCCGAACTCAACACTCAACACCATTTCAATCAAAACACCTCAACCAACTCACCACAAACTACAAAACAATCCAACCCCCATCGAAACATCCAAAACTTATGCCAAAAAGGGACCAAAAATAAAAAGATAAAGATAAAAAAACACCTTCCAACAACTCTCAAGCAACCACCAATGACCACCTCAAACCACCAATTGATGCCTAAAGTGTGACAAATGCAAAACCAATGAAGAATAAATAGAAAATACGTGGGAAAATCGTTCAAAACACCAATGTTTTGTTCAAAATTGTGCAATAATTGATGACATGGTATGACAAACACCAAACCATGAAGATAAATGTCAAAAAGGGAGAAAATTAAGGGTTTTAGAAATATACCTTTGAAATTAGGTAATTCAATGAAATGGCACCTTAAAGAAGTGATTTGGAGTGTGGGTTAACCACAAATTTCATGTAGGTTTGAGAAGTTAGGAAGAAATTGAGAGAAAAAAGTGGTAAAAATGCAAAAAAGACCCTAAAAAATAACGTTAAAATTCAAATTTATGACTGTCACTCGAGCTAAGGTCGATTTAGAAGCGAGCGAAGGAGCTTCTGCTTCTATCGCTCGAGCGTGTCCCAACGATAAGCTAACGACATACTAAATGAAAAAAATAGCACTGAATTTTTGAAAATTAAGAAAAACAGCACCATTTTTTAAATTTAAATTAAGCACTTGATAAATAGATGAGCTCAAAAATGCATGTGCTCACAAGGCATTATCAAGAAAACTTTCCCACATACTCAATCAGGTTCAAAACAGTGTAAAGTGTATAATAAACTCACGCGTGTAAAGTGCTATTATCTTTTCATGAACATGACTCCGAACCTTAAATTTGTGAGAAATGACACGCGAACATCACTATTAAAGAGGGATTTTCCTTACAAATGAAAGTCAAACCCATAGAATTTTAGGACCTGAAAACGAGCTCAATTACACAAGTATTTTTCTTTTCTCCTCCTAAATTCAAGCATATAATTTTTTATGTCCTTTTTTCAAATATTGCATCTTATGTGCAGACTCTTGACCTATGTAACGAGTTTTAGGTCGATTAACCCAAGTCAGTTGACCATGGACACCAGGTTATGAGAAACCCTGCTCGAGTCAAATAGACTTCGAACAAAAGTATAAGATGAACCAAACTCTTTAGTAATGAATTTTTTTTTAAAAAAATAATATAGGGAGATGCATCATGGGCTAAGATCATCTAAATGTAGGTCAATTTACATTCAAGTCCACCTTACCAACAGATAACTGACATCCCAAATCTCACACATGTGGTCCAGACTCACTCACAAGATCACAGTATATGTTGTGCAGATGATACATTAAGAAACTTATATTCAATACTCCATATTAAACTGAACCAAGTAATGAGAATGACAGTACAGAACAGATAAATGCTCACTTGGTCACAAATGTAATGTTAAAGAATACTATGGAATGTTTTGAGCCTAAAAACCCTTTTTTTAAATAATAAAAAAAATCTAAGGAAAATAAAAAACACACAACGAAAATAAAAACAAAACACAAATAAGTGAGATGCATGCAAAAATGAATGGACTCAATGAACAGCATATGAATGCACATAAGGAACTGATCAAGGAGAACCATTGATGTTCTTATCATTAAGAGCATGATCAATCTCACGACCTTCCAGGTCATCTTTTTTAACCCAAATTTTCTTAGAAATAGAAATGAATTTAGTTAATCGAGTCATCATCTCGGTTAAGTGGCTAACCTGATTGGCAAGAAGTTAATCGTTATCGAGACATCCTAACCTTTACTTCTAGTTGCGAGCTTACGACAAATAGGTCTTGTGTGTCCCAAGTTGCCACAATGGTAATATGTGGGAATAAAACTAGATTCAAGCCTGCTCGAAGGTTGTTGCCGATACGTAGGACAATTTACCCTACGTTGTCTAGTAGGTGTTGATCTTAAGATATTTTTGACATTCGGTTCAGGATAAGCAATTTTTCGAGCTTTGTTAGTGGCCGAGATGAACGTGGTCGTAGATGTACTAGCAGAAGTAGTACCATTATTAACGTAACATAGACCATGCCTATTTTCAGCATAATCCACAAAAGATTATCAAATTTCTACGAACCACTCATGAAGGATTGGAGTTGAGTATTGGATTTTTCAAGATTACTTGTCAAGGATTTAACTTTTTCTTCCTCGTTAACAAGTTTCAACTCACTCAGATTTTTGGTAGAGTCCTAAAAGTCACCTATAAGTTTTTCTTTCTTTCTTTCAAGATCATTAACCTTCTTCAATATAGCTTTATTGGCATTTTTAATCTTAAGACTCTCTTCAAATAGTTCACAATAAGATTCGTGAATAACAGGTTCATCCTCAGATTCTTCCTCAAATTTTTCATTTTGTTCATCAGTTTCAATCTTCTCAATTTCCTTATCAGACTCTATTGTAGCTATATAGGTGGAGGTCATAAAAGTTTGTTCATATTCACCACCAGAAATATCGTTCTGAGCACTAGAATTTGATTCATCATCACTCAATATCACCGCTAATGCCTGACGTCTACCTTTATTAGAACTCTTTTTCAAGTTAAGACATTCATTCCTATAGTGATCGTAACCCTGACACTCATAGCATCTAACAGATTGGATTTTCTTATTAGCAGTCCTAGAGTCACTCTCTTCACAACTATCTTTCATGAATTTACTAGGGAATTCATTTTTCCGTTCTTGAGGCTTTCTCCTATTCCTCATTACTTCCTAAATTTTTTTAACGAAATAATCTATTTCATCGTCCCTAAGTGTCTTAGCATTAGAAGACTCACTCTCTTATTCTCTAACAGTATTCATGGCTATAAATTTTATCTTTTTAGGTTGAGAAACGATGAGTTCATAGGTTTGAAGAGATCCTACGAGTTCTTCTATCTTAACAGCATCTAAATCCTTACTTTCTTCAATAGCGGTGACTTTAGGTCTAAATTTTTTAGGTAGGGATCTAAGGACTTTTCTAATGATCTTGGACTCGAAGATCCTTTCACCTAGGTTAAAACTTGAGTTAACTGTGTCATTCAACTTCGCATATAATTCATCGAACGATTCATCGTCCTTCATTTTAATTTCTTCAAACTTAGAGCTCAACGTCTACAGTTTAGAATTTTAAACCGTTTTAGTTCCCTTGTGTGTGGTTTCTAAAATGTCCCAAACATTTTTAGCAGTCTCACGCATCGAAACTCTTCTAAACTCTTCGGCAGACACAGCCATGAACTAGGTATGAATGCCTTTATTGTTCCAGTTACACTCATCTAAGTTGGTTTTAGACCATAATGAAATATCAGTAGGCGTAACTACACCATCAACAGTAGTTGAAGGTGGAGTCCACAAAGTTTGAACACTAATCCAAATACGTTTATCCAAAATTTTAAGAAAGGCTCTCATTCGAACTTTCCAATAAGCAAAGTTACTTTCATCGAAAAATGGAGGCACAGACAATGATTAAATCATCTATAATTTATTAAGGGTCAAAAATCGAAATAAAGCTCTAATACCAATTGAAAATACGTAATTCGACCCTAACAACATTTAGAGGGGGTGAATAGGTGATTATGCGAAATTTAAAAAATATATATGATAATTAAATAGCAACAAATCACGAATTAATTATTTTTCTAGATGGTTAAATATGCAGTTCAATTTAGTCCTATGTTGAAATACTTGAGTTATGTAAGTAATAAATGAACACAAGAATTCATCACGAAAAAACCCAATCGGGTGAAAATTTCGGGCACTTGACAGTCAACAATCCAATATAAACAGTTCTTAAATTTACAGTCTACCAAACTAGTCGACGACACATACTTTCTGATCTCATGACTACAACTCCTACAACTCTCCTAGATTCTGTGCTCCTGTACCAACTCCCAACTGCTATTTCCAAAGCTCTCCTGGATTGTGCTATCCTACAGCAATTCCTAGCTTTGTGGAATCTTCTATCTCCTATGGAAACACGAAGAATACCGCGTTCGTCAACGACTGGAGCTCAAGTCACCTTCCCTTGATCTTCAAAAACTCTGACAGATATGAAGGAAGCAGCAGTTTGGTATTTGGGTTGTGAAATAGATGTTTTTCCATGCCAAGAACAATTACCAAGGAATTATGAAAGTTGAAATCTCAAGAGGATGAAGAGAATATGAAAAGTTAAGTGTTTGCTCAATGATCAACTTTAGAAATTATGTTATGTAGCATTCAAATATTTATATGTAGGTTAGGGAATGAACGGGCCTGACAAAAAAATCTTTAAAAAATGAAACAAAAGTTTCCCGGATAACGCTGTCGCTAGAGCTCAAGCGAAGGGCTAGCGACTGGTTGTCGCCCGAGCGAAGACGAGGCGACAGTCGAGCGATGGAGTTTATGTTTCTGACGCTCTAGCCGAGCCGAGCTAAACATTGGTGATAGTCTAGCGAAAATCTATTCGTTCTTTTCTTCTTATCCATTCTCGAACCCTAGACCTAAAATATCACAACTTACCCTAATTGCACATTACTCCTTGACTTTTTACAACATATTAACTTTAGTCCTTTTTGTTCACAGAATAGCCAATTACATTAAATACCTAATATTTATGATACACATTCTATTTACGAGCTTGCAACATGTAGAATTAGGTGTGGTCACGATTCGGTTAAGCTCTCGATAAAATGAAGAATTCATGTGTATTTCCTAATGAAACCATAAGTTTATTTGTAATTATAGAGCCGAACTATTGGATTCATATGTAATTACATTACAGTAGAATTCTAAATACATTTCAACAAATTTAAACTCAAATTGGTTGATTGAATGAATGTTACCATTTATGTTAGTTTTATTGCTGAGAGTATTCTTCCTTGTCTTGGAGAAGAATTCCTAGTGGTGGCAACCGAGCCAAACGGCTCGTCGGCTAGGCCGCTCGACTCGTAAAAAATGACCCACGAGCTTTTGACGAGCCGGAGCACGAGCCAGCCTTCTCGGCTCGTTTTTGACGAGCGGCTCATTCAATTTTATTTTTTTTAAGGTCTAAGTATAGTTAAAAATAAATAAAATTAGGCGAGCTCGGCTAGGGTCGGCTCGCGAACCACGAGTAACGAGCCAAGCCAGCTCGGTCCATTGCCATCTCTAAGAATTGCCCACCCTCAATAAAGTGGGAGCAGATTCCTATAGTGCATAAACAAAAATTGAACAATGCAATTAATAAAATTTAGTTTTCTTTTTCTTTTTTATATTTTGTTAAAACTTAACGTTCCATCTTAAAAATTAATCTTATTAAGAGTAATAATTCAAACCCTTATAAGTTGATCTATGTTTTCATTTTTATTCGATATGAGATTTATTCTTAATACATCCTAACAAGATGGTGGCTCATTTGAGTTAACAAATCTTTAAGTTCGTCTACTTATTATTATTTTTTAATCGGATTAAATTGCTCATTAACTGTTCCATGTTAAGACTTGATGTTCCATCTTAAAATGTCAACATTATTAAGAAGAACAGCCAAATCCTTATAAATTGGTTTATACTTTTATTTTTATTCGGCGTGGATTTATCTTTTAATAGTGTCATGCTATTTAGAGTATGTTTGAACCTCATTTTTATTCAAGAATGTAATTTGATATAGAAGATTGATAAAAATGTGTGGTTAAAAAATAAGAGAAATTTTTGAGCTTATGTGTAATATTATTTTATTAAAAAATGTATAGTTAAAAAGAGTGGTGAAAAAAAATATTTTAAAAATAATGGAGATCAAATAAGAGTTTAATCTTTTGTATCAAATGACAGGATATTTTGTACTTTTTTTTCACTCTATACCCAGTTGAATTGGGAAATTGCACTTTGGCAAGGTATGTTTCTACGTAGCTATAAGAAAATGAAGTTCAAATTGCACTTTGCCTAAAGTTCTGGTTGAGCACATCTGCTTGGGAAGGTGTATTTTAGACAATTCTATGAGAAAAAGCATGTATAAAAATTTAGGCACTCTATTGTTGTACTTCAGTATTAAATATCCACCGAATATTAATTACTAAAAATAGTGGCTGTCATCTTATTGGGACCACGATAGTAGATAACAAGTATTAATAAACGGAGGCGTGCAAAGGTTTCTTTAGACCGGACGGAGATTGGCTATCAAGTGCAAAGAGATAAGGGAGCTTGACTGTGTTAACATAAAACACATTTACACTTTTTGTAACTAAATGAGATTAAATAGTATGAAGAAAAAATAAAATTTTATCAAAAATACTATTCAACTAAGTATTAAACGATTATTCAGAGTCATTATATGTTTCCTAAAAAATAAAATAAATTAAACGATGATTCAGAGTCTAAGATCACATTTAAAAGACTAGAGACCTAAAAGTTCGTCATAACAAAATTCTTATAGGTGACATATTAGATTTAATTGCAAGTCAAATCTCTTAATACTCTTCGAGAGTAGGAAGATGGATATGCAATGTGATTATATTCTGTTTAAACTGGTCTAACGGACTTGAAACTACTAGGTGGGCCTATCTTTCAATCTTGGGATGACAAACATATCCTACTTTTCTCCCAAATATATAAAAATATCACCTTCTACAATTTTTTAAGAAAATATCTCTTTTTCATTAAAATTGTTGTAAATTAGAGAGAAAAAAGAAGATATAGAGAACTCAATTGATTTGCGTAGACTTTATTATAACGATGGACTCATATTTTTAGGGTTCAAATAAGAGTTATAACCTAAATAGAAAGAAAACACTGTAGAGCAAATAAGATTTGTTTAATTATTCTGATAAGACTAATAATCATCAATAAGTATCTTATAATTGTATACCGTTCCTCTTTTGATGACTATTTAAGCAATAATTGTCTCATTAACAATTTTGTTCGATAAAAATTCAGTGAAAAAATCGAACAATGGAAGAAAGAGTAAAATTAATTGCTAATATTTTGGATTATTACGAATATGTTACCTCATTAAAATCTTGTTAGGAAAACTCGTTGGTTAAAACATGTACGAAGGAAAAAGAATACAATTACCCCTAATATTAATTACTTAATCTTTAGTCGACATATTACAATCTTGTATACCAAATTTTTGAAAGTAGATATAGTAGTGATTTTGTAAATAAGTCAGCCACATGTTAATTGGGAGAATTTATTGAACATCGATATTACTATTTTTCTGAAACTCTTGTATATTGATGAATTTTGAAAAATATGCTATGTTCCATCTCTTTTAATAGCTGCTTTTAAGTTGTAGAATACAAGCAACATTGTCTTCATACAATATAGTTAGATTATATTTTTTTAAAGTTAATATACATGATGCTTGGATATGATGGATCATGTTTTTCAGCTAATTCTCGACTTATTTCATGAATTGCAATAATTTTAGAATTATTTAAAAATATTTGTTGTCCATGTTTGCTTTATGGATCTTCATGAGATAGTTTTTCCACGTAAACACATGGTGTTTATTGTTTAGCTTTATGTGTATCAAAAAGATAACCTGCATATTCATATCCTACTAAAGAAGATTTTAATTTTCAATAATAAAATAATCTTATATTAATATTACATTTTAGGTAAGGAAACTTGTATTTAACATCATTTCGATATTTTTGAGTTGGTGTATAGTTATATATTCAAGGAGGATTTATGGAAAAAAAAAAAAACCTATGATCAAGTATAAGTTTCAATATAAGTTAATGCTTCGATTGTACCAAGAAATGGTACTTCAGGACCGAAAATGTCTTATTTATTTTCAATTGGATGAAATTGATCTTTTTTCTCATCAAATGATCGAGCAATTATAGGTGATGTCAATTGATATTTTTTATTCATATAAAACTATTAAGATAAAACTATTTTAAGACTTTCTCTGTATATAATGTTTAATGAACAAATACTTCTTATTGAAAATATACAATCTACAACCCAAGTCAAAATTTGATTTTTCCCTAATTTTTCATTTCAAATTCATTTTTTAAAAAAATAATTTGTAGTTTTGGCAAGCTATTCAAGAGTTTCCATAAGATTTAAATCATCAGCATAAACCACCATAGTTATTATTCTAATATTTGTTTTTCTTTATGAAAATATATGGGTAGATATCATCATTTTTATAACACTCATTCAACAAATATTCACTAAGATAATTATATCGGATTTTTTCAATTCATATAATGATCTTTACAATTTAGTTATGAACAAAGTTTTGGGGCATTATCATTTATTTTTGACACTTTAATTCCTTTAAGAGTTTTAATGTATGTACTATCAAGCGAACCATATAGAGAGACAGTTATTACATCCATAAGGCACTTTTGAGTATTTCTAACACATTTAAATTAATTAAAAAATAAAAAATGATGGTGTCCATTATAAGAGAATATATTTCCTACTAATCGGTCCCAAGTCTTTGTGAGAAATGGTGGACTACGTATCGAACTTTGTATCTTGTAATTTTGTCGTTTATCATTTTTCTTCCTTACAAAAATTCATTTGTATCCTATATCGATTACATTTTCAGAAGCATTTTTCATTTCTCTAAGGAATTTAACTCTAAATGTATGTCTTCTTTTCATTTGGGCCAATCATTTTTATGTTGACAGTTTTTAATATATTGTCGTTTAGGACCTTCATTTTACATAATATCAAGAGCCATGTTAAAGGAAAAAAATTGTTTATAACAATATTATTTTGTTCTCATAATTATTAAATAATAAATAATTTATTGAAATTTCATTATTTTTGTACATTTGTAGTTCTACATGAATTACATTACCAGTATTTGATTGTGTTTTGTGAATTTTTTTATTGGTTTTTCTCTTTTCCATTTCTTTTTCGAGATGCAAAGTATTTGTCACCAACTCATCAACTACCTTTCTAGTGTATTTAAAATGAACAAATACTTCATGTTGTCCTACATGAACATCAATTTTGCTGGAGTATTATTTTGCTTGTACATATGAATTTGTCTCTTTTGTGTCAACTACTACATGAGATAGTTTATTTGCAACTCTGTAAAAGTGAATGATTTTTTCAACATCTTGCTCA